>VZTJ01006240.1:64471-100673 GCA_013397795.1 Orthonyx spaldingii | reverse complement strand
GAGAAGAGAGAGGAGAGAGAGAGAGAAGAGAGAGGAGAGAGAGAGAGGAGAGAGAGAGAGAGAAGAGAGAAAGAGAGAGAGAGCGGGGGAGAGAACCGACACTTATAACCCAGATGGGACCAGCCGCATGTTACTGGACTATAGAAATGGCTACAGCCTGGAGAGCAGCAGCGGCAGTGGCAAAAAGCGCGGAGCCAGCAGCACTGCTGAGACTACATGAGATTAAAACGAGGGACGCATGGAGCTCCTGAAGCAGGCAGCAGACATGGCGGCATCTCCCTGAAGCAGAACTAGGACTGAATTAACTTTTCATCATTGCGAAACCCCCGCGGAACTTTAGAACTGGTAAAACTTATTGACAATGGTGTTGGGAGGTATTGAGTTTTGTTCTTGTTTTGTTTGGGTTTTCTTTTTCCCCTTTTTGGACAGAGAAGAGACAGAATTAGAAACCCATGGGGAAGACAAGATGGCAGACACCAGGGTTAATAAAGAGGGAGGAAGGGCTCTATTAAGTTGGAACTAGTATTGTTTTCTTTCTGTAAGCTGCGGTAAAAGATTATACCTTATAAGTCATGAAGTGCTTGCAGGGATATGAGAATCACCTGTGGCCTGTGGGAGGGGGTGCCCAGGATGAAGGGAGTGGATGCTGAAAAGCTGTGACTTGGTAGAAGACTCGGGCAAAGAAAAAAACATCTCACTTCCAGAAATAGAGAAAAGGAACCTGTTTCCAGCTTAAAGTAATGTATCCTTAAAAGAGTACATGCCATGAACTAATGACCTACGGAAAACAGTTGTGGGAAAACTGCTTTACCTGTGGGAGGTGAATTCGTATTGTAGCAGAAACGGGTGAGCTGCTACTTAGTAGAATTAAGACCACTTTGAAGGAAGCTTGTAAAACTGTTCCCGGTAAAGGGAACTCCCAGAATACAACTAATAAAGAGTCCCTTCCATGTTTTTGCATCCCTGCATGTTAGGTGAGAAAGATGCTAAGGTTGGGAGAAGAGAGGAAAGTGTTTTTTACAGGTTTGTTTTACTGTCACTATCCCTTTTTACTTCTGTTAATAAAGTTACCTTGTAGTTTTAAACCAAACCTTGTTTTTGCCTTAAATTATTTCTCCCACAATCCTTGTTCTCACTTATGAGTACTCTAAATGATATTTTTCGTGAGCTATTTTCTTTAAAACCCACGACAATCATGCATAGTCTTGAAATAAAGACTGATTGTAACACAGCACCTATTTCTGCTTATAATAGTACTCTGTATCAATGTATGAATGGGACACATCAATGGGTCAGACTCCAAAATAAACACACTTTTCCACTTGGTCCAACAACCAGCAGGTTTTTCTAGAACACCTGATCATTGGAGATGATTTAGCAAACCTTTCACAACAGAGATCAACTTTACACTTAAAAGTGAGATGAAACTGTCATTATTACATGCATCAGTAATTGCAACTTAGCAAAGAGATGTTTAATTTAACCAAAGCTATTCCATCTGGAAATTAAAAATGCAGCTGGATAAGATGATGTTTTAGAAAGAAGTTTTAAGAAATTATGTTTTTAGAACGTAGACCCGAATGTTTTAAGGTCATTGCACATGGTAACATTTAAAATAAAATTGTAGCAAAGAGGATAATAACTTCAAATAAGGAAGTGATCTTCTATTTCTCCACAGCACTAGGAGCACAAATATGTAACACTTTCTCAAATAGCTTGACACATATCATAGTTCTTTCCCATTGCAAAGGCTGTAAAGCATTCCTAGCTCTTCTCTCCCTAACACCTGCATATAAAGATTGCACAGGGAATAATCTCAGTTTTCCTGCTCTTTATGAGAACACATTGATGATTAACTCTTGCTTGAGATAGAAGGAAGGCAACAGAACTTGATAGTTCCTACTATTGAAACACTGTGAAGTTTGATGTTTACTAGAATGTGGCATTAGAAAGCTTATCAGTTGCAAGTAAATTTAAAGTCTAAGTAGTTAGGCTGCAGAATCCTAGTTTCCAGAAGGCTGTGCAAACTAGATCATGTTTACCCTGAGAGCAAGTGACACAGTCAGACACTGTGTGAATTCAATTTAGATTAAGCAAACCCAGAACAGGTATCTGATGTTAAGATCCCACACTAGAAATTAACTATACCAGCAAAAGTCAGACTAGCATTGTAAGGTACAATAATTCAAGGCATTTCCTATTATGCCTCATTGCTTACTTACATTTTATAATGATTTACACAATATAATGCTAGAAATAAAAGAGATGGAGTTGTGGTATAAAGTTTAAAACACTGGTTTTTTGCACATGAAAACAGAAAATAACTAATTTCTACATTCAGTAAGCCAAAGCATTACCACACAAATTAAGTGTAATGTCTTGCCCTGCATTACAGACTCTAATCTAATGTTACTGAGCCCAGCTTTTACAGACACTTTTGTCTCTTCAAAGACACCGACATTCTGAAAAAAGAATGAGAAATAATTTATTCCCAGCTGCACCTATGATCAGATTCTATGTAAGTATCAAATACCTGATCCATTGACTACTATGTATCAGTGTTCAAGCCATTCCATTATGTCTCAGTGATTTACATTGGCTAATCATGGTCCCAGATTTTCTTCAAAATATATTCCAGTAATTTCTGTGTCTTGCAAAGTAAGTAATTAACTACAAAATTTTTATCACAAGCTTCATCTTGGAAAATTCAAGTGTTATGTGGCTAAAATGCATGTAAATCTAACTTTTTACTTGAAGATGCTTAGCTTTTACACTTTAACTTGAAATACCAGCATTCCTGCACAGTGGCCGTACAAGAACAGCATCATAATTCAAACAAGAAAACCATTCTTTATTTTGTTTTTCTGTAATTCTAATTCAAACAAACACATAACCCAATAATTATTGTCTTACTCAGCAACTAACAGCCACAGAATTACTCCTCTGGGTTTTGGTATGGATTACTTACACAGCTTAGCAGGTAGGCATGTAAGTATTTTTTTCACTGTCATCTCTGTAATGCAAGTGAAGCTTTTATGGTACTTAATTAACTTAATATGATACTATTTTGTGGAATAGAAATATGATAAACATTGGATGAAAATATATATTTCAAAATACAGTTATTTATCTGCAAAGTAGCTAAGGCTCATGATAATGCTATGGAATTGCAACATGTTAGAAAACCTCCAAACCAAGAAATTCTTTCATGCCAGAACAATATCCTCAAACTCCTGTAAGTTTTTAGGATAATCCTGTGGTCCTTAAGCTAATAGTGAGCTTCACAGAAACTAGAGAAAACTGAATCCTTTGTCTAATGCTGAGGGAAGGCCTTATCACTGGCAGATTCTGGAGGTGATGTATCCTAAGCAAAGGGAAGAAAAGGAAGTGCCATACACCCTGAAAGGTCACAACAGAACATGATACAGCCATTAAATTATAATAGAGAGGCATTTATTATCCGTAAAAAAGAACTGAGATCTCTAACACTCAGTCCAAGACCATTTTCCCCATGGAAACAAAGTAATAAAAGCCCACACAACGCACAGCTATAGAAAACTCTGCAAAGTGAGGAACATAGTAAATGAAAACAAAGGTGCAATTCCATAAATTTTATTTGCAGGATCTGTAAGTTAGACAGTTAAGGAAACATTAATACAGATTTCTAAAATTCTGATGAAGTACAGCAGACCTACAGACCAAGAAATACGGTCTAAGAAATAACAACAGTATTGCCACTGTCAGGAAAATGTCAAAGGTATGTACTAAATCTGCAAGATCTCAGGAGCTGGGCTTGTCAGGAGGCTTTCTTTGTCTAGACTTCTCTGTCTTAGCCTAGAGGTTTCTTCTAGCAGTGATTGCTGAACAATTACAAAAATGTTACTTAATCTGTTTCCATTTTATCTCAGCTTTCTATGATTGTGTGGTATGAAACCTATAGTTAAAATGCTGAGGCATTGTTCTGTCTAATAGACAGTAACATCAAATAGCTGGTCTGTACAGAATAAACAATCCATGACCCAAGATTAAAACTGTAGCAAAGAGGACCATAAAATGGCATAACAGTATTCAAGAAGTATCCATTCTGGAAAAACACCACATAAAACAGATTCAGATATATTACGGAAATGGAAACCAATGAAGAACGAATAACTGTGATAGAACACATTAAAAATAGCTGCAAGTGGACGCACTGTGGAGTGGCCCTCACCACTCATCATACATTGTCCACACATAACATCTGTGTTAGTGGTTAATTGCTGTAGCTGTCTGTAACTCAGACAGGAGCCATTCACCCTAGTGTGCATAAGGGTAGTAATAGGAAAAGGATAATGCCAGAGAAAAAGGGATAGATACTAGTAAATACTAGGAAGATAACAACTTTATATTGATAATAATTACTTTTTTTAACAGTTAAGATTTTGATTAGGGTAATAGTAAATTCTTAGGTTTGCATACATGGTGTGTTTTGCCAACATAAACCCCACAAATCGTTGTACAAGTTGGTGAAGAATGTGGTTTGGATCCAACAGCAATAGCAATCCTTGAACAATCCCAGATACATTTTATTTGTATGTTACAATTTGTAAGAAAAGAGCTCATGTCTAGTATGAGGAACCAATTGACTTCTTAACATAGGTGCAGCAATAATAGTCTTAATATATTCTGAACAGCCAGGTAAGCCTGTACATGCCATTGCAACAACAATGCACTTTTGTTTCAGGATAGAGTGACATGCTTGACAAGCAAAACTGTTGTTAATGAGAGACAAATGTAGATAATATAGTTCAAATATTCTCATATCATACAACTTATATGACAAGTTGTGGGCTACACCCCCTGTATTATTATATTGCCTACAATTATAATAAAACCAAATAACTTTTAAGTGTAGACAAATCATGATATAAAATGCGTGGGAAGAGCTGTGTTACAAGAATACAACAGTTACACTTGACAAAGACTGTGAAACTTGACAAACTTCTTTTATAATGCAAAGAATCAGGTAACTTTTTTCTGATATATATTGTAACGGCATCCTTTGTTGCTACTGTATATGGATTTAAATCACTGCTAGTTTGCAAGTGCTATATTTCAAAATAAAAGATAATCCTTTCACAGCATTGTAGAATGGTTTGGGTCAGAAAGGACCTTAAGGATCATCTAGTCCAATTTCTCCCATCATGGGTAGGGACACTTTCCACTAGTCCAGGTTACTCAAAGCTCCATTCAACCTGGTCTTGAACACTGCCAGGGACGGGGCATCCACAACTTCCCTGGACAACCTGTGCCAGTGCCTCACCACCCTCTGAGCCAAGAATTTCTTCTTAATATCTGATCTAATCTAATCTAAATCTCTCCTCTTTTAGTTTAAAACCATTCCCCTTTAGCCTACAACTATCTGCCTGTACAAGAAGTCCCTCTTCTGCCTTTTTTGTAAAGCTTCTTTAAGTACTGGAAGGTCACAATAAGGCCTCTCAGCCTATCCTCATAAGAGAGGTGTTCCAGCCCTCTGGTCATCTTTGTGGCCCTCCTCCTCTGCTCTTAACAGGTCCATATCTTTCCAATTGNTTTAGTTTAAAACCATTCCCCTTTAGCCTACAACTATCTGCCTGTACAAGAAGTCCCTCTTCTGCCTTTTTTGTAAAGCTTCTTTAAGTACTGGAAGGTCACAATAAGGCCTCTCAGCCTATCCTCATAAGAGAGGTGTTCCAGCCCTCTGGTCATCTTTGTGGCCCTCCTCCTCTGCTCTTAACAGGTCCATATCTTTCCAATTGCTGAGGATCCCAGAACTGGACACATCACTCTAGGTGGGGTCTTATGAGAGCAGAGTGGAAGGGGATGTCTTTCATCAGACATGTTGTGACAATTTATTCCAGAAATTCCTATATGAATTAATGTCTTCACCATAACTATATGGTTGCAGGATTATTTTTCCATTGCTAGAGCACTACTGTTCCTTGATAGATTATGGAAGAACCCTATATCTGATTTTGAGTTAGAATTAAGGTTTTGATTTAGCACAATCATAAAATATATCAAACATATAATCATAGGAAGACTACCCAAAATCTGCAGTATAAAAGCATATGGGATATGTGCTTCACTATATATAGTCTTTAAAAAGTCTGAGTAAAAACACAGACTGGGGCCATTCTCCATCAATGAAATTACAATCTTTAGAAAGGCTAGTCTTCCTGTAAGTATTGAACAACAAATTGCCTGTCCACTACGTTGCTGTTCATAACAACGTGGGTAAAATCTTCTTTGTGGGAGGGAAAAACAACCTAGATTTTGCTCACATGCTAAGAAGAGCTTTCTTCTTTTATATCCTACTGACTGATTTTCCAGAAACGGTCAGAAGGATTCAGATATAGAAACACAATAAAATAATGGAAACCTGAAGGTTCATACTAAGCAGTCAGTCACATCTGGTTCTGCTTTTCCCCAGGACTACACTACATCAGTAGTGTAGTACACTTTTTATAGACTGCCAGAAGTCCCAACAGCACACATAAGAAATTAAAAGTAATGAATGAAAAGAGAAACTTGAAAAATAGCTTATTTAAGCTGACCTCTTTTGGAGGCTAACAGTAAACTATCATGGTCACAATGACGTTAGGTTGCTGTTATGTGTATGTTGCCTTTGGCTGGGGTAGAGTTACTTTCTTCATGGTAGGTAGTATCACCACCATTTGTAGCACAAGTCCAAAACACAGCCCTGTACTAGCTACTAGGAAGAAAATTAATCTATCCCAGACAAAATCAGTACAATAGGAAAGTCTAACGCATACTTAAAATACATTGTTTCAGATTTACAAATGAGAAAAAAACAGACAAGACAGTATGTGAAAAATTAATAAATCAAAATGTGCTAGTAGAAATTACCAAAGAATGCTGTTAATGTTAGCATAGTAGTCTGATCCAAATAATTACTCTTTTGAACTGCTTTTGGATTACCATCAATAAATAAGTACCTTCAGACAATCAAAAAGCTTTCTAAATTGTACTTCTTCGTAAAACCAGTTAGAAAGCAAACATTGTAAATGAAAAAATGACGTTGAAAAGCTCCTTTCCAAGCAGCACAGTCTACTTTGAAGTTTGAGCCAATTTCAAAGCTGGTGCTGCTCCAATCCTGATATAAGACTAAGTAATGTCCAACATCAGATCAAATCTGGACTTTTTTTTTTAATCTTTCTTAGCTTGTGTATTGAAGAAAGCAACTTCATGATGAAAAAACATGTTCAGGAAAGCAGGAAATGCACAATCATGTACAAAAAAGATGGAACAAAAGGAGCAGCTTAAAGAAGCAACGAAAGGAAACCGTTAATTTTCTTCCTCTGCTTTTTCTCATTCCTTTGGAGAAAAACCCTGAACACATTTTACGAAACACAGGAATGAAATTACATTAGTACTTTCTTTAGATAATAACTACAGCTGCTGCACCTTTCTATCATTTGCCATTAGGATTGCAGCCAGGAAGACAGAAGGCCCTGCCTTTTGTCTTGAGGACAGAAGTTATATAATATCTTTCAGACAGAACTTACCCATGAACTAGAAGATACTTCTTCAAACAACACTATGCCATACAGGGTGTAACTAAAACAATCACAAGAATTCTATTTACACAAAATTTCTGCCTTAATAAAAACAAACAATGTGAATTGACTTTTTCATCCAAAAAACTATTTTGACACTAGAAGTGAATAATTTTTCTTTCCAATTGAATATACAGTAGTTGATAGAATCTAACTGAAAATATATATTTAACTTCACATTTAAATGAACATTAAAATTCTGATAGTTTTCCAACTTACATAGCTCCATTAGTGTAGACTGTGTCACTTCCCTCCACATACTGAACCTGGGCTGGGTAGACATGTTGTACCTGTTGCACAGTCTGCACTTGTTGTACCTGAAAACAAGAAAACCAGAAGTTTGCGATTTCATAAAGATGTACCAGTGCTCCAGTGCACCTCATGGCTTCTAGACAATATGGGATACCTCTGTTTTCAAAATTACTAGAGGTATATCACAGCACTAGCAAAGAAAATTACTGTTCTTACACAATATTTGTGCTGTAAATTTGGTAAACAGAGCCCTAACACTAAAGATGCACACTCAGGAAGCATACATATCTTCAGTGCCAAAGACATAACTAACTGGAGAGCATAAGGATGAGATGAAGTGTTAACTTTGCTTTGCACCAAGCTGAAGAATTACATTTACTACAGAAGAAAGCATCACTTGGTTACATTTATGCTTTTTCTTATTCCATTTAAGTCCTAAATAGTACAAGCCTTAAGATCATAACTCAAATATGTTGCAGTAAGTTTAGAAATAAACTTTCACATTAGGATGTTTTAGCTCTTGTTTAACTGGAGTTAAATTACAGTGATACAAGATTTTTCTGGCAGTAGTGCTTTGACCCAGTGTACAATTATGGGTCAAAACCCCTAGTCTGAGTAACCTCTTTCCCAGACTATTATCAGCTGTTAAAAACTCCAACACAACCTGGTTTTACTTCAATGAACTAAACAACAACAGGCAGTAAGGCATGGATTATCTTCACATATATTTCTATGGACAGTCACTCATCAATTCCTTTGATTAATATACTATTGCAAGACTGTTTCAGGTTATGCAAATTTTCTCTGCAGTCTTAATTTTTTGTCTTCTGCCACAGTAAAGATGAAGAATTTCATCCTTGACACCTTTTATCTTTCAGAGAAGCCGTATTTTGGTCCAAGAGCAGTCCAGAATCTAAAATATGCAAAAGGACTTACAGAAACTTCACAGATGGACACAATTTTACCCAAGGAACTGAATCAAGAAAGTACCAATGCACTTATTTAATAACGAGATTTACCACTAAGTGACAATAATTTTCCTCATTTTTATTGTTATAAGGCTACTTCGATCTAATCCAGTTGGTTCTACGGACTGAAAACACCAGAATCCCAGATCAGTCTGGGTTTCATGCATTTGATGAACCACCTCCAAGAGCTCTTTAAAATATTCTAATCTAATACTTTCACCTCTGTTGTGTTTTAAAAGTTCTGTAAATAAGCATGTTTCCTACTTTTTTATAATATTGACTCTGACTGGGAAAACAAAAATGTAGATTTTCACAGAAACCCTGCCTTAGGATGACATTAAAACCCTAAGTCTGAAAAAGAAAACAGCCAAAGTTTAGAATGCAGCTTTACTACCATGATGAAAAATCACATGCTTCTGTTCATTAACAGCAATAAGACAGAACATGATGGCTAAGATATCTATTAAAATCCAAAGTTTTCTGATTTCCCACATGAATAATTACATAATTGAGAAATACACCTGAAATACAATGCCTCAACTTCAAAAAGTATACTTTGAAGATGTTTGCTTAATTATTAACGTAAGGTTCAACTGTGTACATTTCTTCTCTTAACAATACTTAGTTATTTAGCAGAAAGATTCAGTTCTCAAAGTCAACACAAAAAACTCTGATCAACATCATACACATTACAAATACCTTAGAAAATTCTTTGAATTAAAAAACATAAATAGCTGTATTGTGCAAACATCTTCCAAAATTAAATTATTTCTATTTCCATCACCTTTGACTTAATAACTTAAATTAATTCAAATCATAATTTCATGGAATGGGCTTGATCCATTTGAAAGAAAGAAAGAAAGACCTGTAAGTTTGTTATTACTTTGTACCTCTCAATATTCAGATCTGCTAAACTCTGACAAAACAACTCACTCATGCAAAAATTGGCCAAATTATGTATCTGCTTTATTGTGAAACATGTATGCAACTCATTGTGATATTTTTTACATTTAACTCTAGGCATATTTCTTCCTTTCGGATGACTCAATTCTATGACCTTCAATCAATGGCAGAAGGGGAGTCATTGTTTATCAGTCTACTACAGAACACCAAACTGATCTACTTGACCTATACTGTGAGAAAACATCTTGAAAATAGGCTTTGTTCTTAAAACCAGTAGCTTGTCACCTGACATGTAATGGATATGCCCCATTTTCTCTCTCAGTAGCACAGCTGGGGAAACACTGGAAATGATGCTGTTGTCAGTATCAATTCCATGTTCTCATCCAACTACTCCCAAAATGCACTTTGTTCCTTATTCACACACACTGAATATGGCTTAGTTCCTATTAAAAATAACCCACACTATTTTGCTATTAATAAAGGAGACATGATTTTCACCCTGTAACCTGCATATACTGATAAAATGGAATTGTACATTGTGTACAAACACAGCATTAAAACAGAAGTCAAATTCCCCTTCTATACAAAGCACTATATTCTCCCATTATTCTTGAATACAAGCTGCTACCCATTTCAAAAACATCAGATTCAGCACAGTGCATGACCTCTCCCCCAGAACAGAGACGATACTGCAGGGACAAAGGGTGTACAGTGCACCAACGTTTGCTGTCTATTGGACAGGAAACGGAAAAATTCCAAAATGTGCTTATCTTCTAATCTGGAGTAACAAAAATTTAATTTACCATGAAACAAAATACCAAAATCTGTTAAAATTAAAATTTTCATTGCTTAATTTCAAATTTCCAGCAATTTTTTATGTAAGTTCTTTACTAGCCTAATATGTAGTACTACCAGAAACTTCAGGACTGTTTATTCATAGAAAGTAACTTATTTTTTAAACTAACATTTAAGAATGAATATGCTACAGTGCTACTAAAACATTTTATCTGCTTTTGAAAATCAAAATGTTTTTCCTTTAACACTGAAGTTCAATACAAAGAAGGCCACTGAATTAGTTTAATTTTTTTCCAATAAAGTAATATAAAAAGTTTACAAAAAAATTTACTTTGCTTCAGCTTCTCTGAAATTCAGTACTGCTACAGTTAAATTCCTTATCCTGCCAGATGAAGCTGTAGTCACTACATGGTATTGCAATGTACTACTAACCTTAGGGTGGGGAAAGTTAGAGGCAAATCTTTTTCCTGTTAAGCTATGACAAATAAAATAAGTAAGGGGCCTTTAGGATGGCCTTGTATATGAAAATTCTGCCATGCTGAAAATCTTTGTTATATGATATTTCCAATACTAATTTTATTTCCTATTTTACTTCATTTTTAATGCCTTAAAGAGAATTAAATCTAGTGCCTCTGAATTTTCTATTTAATCTTCAACAGAAAGAAATTAAATGCGTATATTTACTCTCTATTACCAAACAATTATTTGAGAGAAGTTGGTTATGAGGAAACAAAACACAATGAAAAATTGTGGAAAATATGAGAAAAAATTTGGTTTTCTTCACTTCTGTTTTATCATTTGGAATTTTTTTTTCACTTCTCTTTTATTTATCATTATCCTTTCACTTTTTATTAAGCTGTTAAAGGAGTGATATCAGCTAAGTCATGTAGTTTTTGGGGCAGAGCAGGACTGTTGACTGTTCTCCCAGTGTTTTCCAGAAATCTAAATCTAAATGGCCTTCTTGTATTAAAATATACTCCAATAAATAATTGAACTGGGCTAAAAATAGAAAACACAATAAAATATTTATTAAAGAGCAACAGCATGCACGTTCAAAATTTGTATGTTCTAGGGTGGACTGGTGAACTAGCCATGGTAATTTTCATTATTGTCTGGCTGGAAAACAGAAAATTAATGGACTTGTACAGGAATTTTTGAGTTAAATAAGGTCAGACAGTAGATCTTTCATTCCTCTTGCTTCAGTGACTCTGGCGTGAAATAAAAAACTGGAATAGGATTAGAAGCAAGCAGTTGAAATGTTGCAGGACAACAAGAGATGAATGAAAACTTATTTCAATATGCATGTGTAGGTATACTTACTAGCTGAACAAGAAAAAAAAAGCAATAATAAATTATATTCTTAATTACACTACCTCAGAGGAACAAATGAGGGACTAAGTTATATTTTACCTATGAAAGTTTGTCAACAAAAATAAAGTGTATAAAAGCATACTAGAACACTGAAATTGCAATGAAGCATAAAAAAATTTATAAGAGTGAACTTTGATTTCCAATAAAAAATGCTTATGCTCAAAGTACCACTAAGCAAAGACTAGAACAACAGAGCAATATATACATAAGGATTTTTAAATTCCATTTTAGAAAGAACATATAATTATCCACTGTGTCTTTGCAAACAGCTTGGATGTGCAACATTTTCTGTCCTTGGAGATAAAAATAATTTTTTCCTTCATTAGTATGGATTACTTTTGGCAAGTAACATATAAATAGCACACGCTGTAAAATTCTAAGCACATTCATATTTATATAATGGCTAATGTCAGCTCATGATTATGTGTTTCATATGCTAAACATGATTTTGCATTAAGAGCAATTTTGATTAGCAGAAGTCTGCATCTCCAGTTAATGAATGATAGAATGCTTTGTGAATGTGACGGCCACCAAGTACAGTGACTGTGAAGAAATGCTTTGCCCAACTTCAGATGCATGGATATATTTTTATAAAATAGCTTTTTTTTAGTTTTATTTCTCCAATTCTTCCATATTGCATGGCATAAATTACAAAGTGAGTTTAATTTTGAATCCTTAGAAGCTTGCTGCACTGTGCTGAAGACTGCCTGTTGAAAAAGCAATGATACATTAATGAAAAATCCCTGTATTCAACGAAACAAAAGACTAAGAGAATTCCTCAGGCTATTTAAACGGAATTTAATTACACTCCCACATTTTTTGTTTTCCTGTTGTTGTTTTTTTGCTTATTATTCCCCTCTATCATGTCTCAACAGTGACTTCTGCTGTATTGCATGAAACCAGCTGCTACGAGAGCCACTTCTACAAGACAAAAAATCCAGGTTGTCACAAGTGATACCTTTATTGTTCCTATTCTTGGAGCATAACAGCAGACTTTCATGAGCTCCATATTAATACCAGCTATATGGAAATTAGAGATTTGTTTTAGCTGAAAATATTAAAAGTTCCTCTTCTGTTGTGTGTTCAAAAGACAGGACGCCTGAGTACTAACACAGCTGAAGAGAAAAGGCTTTCAGTCTACTCTTCCATTTATTCAGCTTGCTCTTCTTCAGGGAAAAAATATTTCATTTTGAAAAAATGTATATTTTGTGTGCATAAAAGAAACATGATGTCATGAAATCAACCCCAAATTAATGTATTCAGGAGATGTCGTTTAAATATGGTGTATATATAAGAATAGAAACATGGGAAACAGAGACCTCCCTAGAAAAATGAAATTATATACATTGCTTTAGTATTAATTGAAAACAAATTTATCTAAAATTGCATTATTCACTAGAAAGCACTAATAAATTACTGCAAATCATAATATGGAAATTTCAGCTCACATAAAATTGTTCTATATACATGGATACTCATGTTACAGTGTCCTTGCATTTAACAAAATTCCAGAAGTGTCTTATTGTTTTTAACAATGTATATTCATAAGATAATCAAAATGTGAATATTCACATGTAATTTGGATACTGTTGAAATTATTAAGCATGTTCCTTATAAACCATAGAAAAAAAAAGAAACCATATTTTATATACTGTTGCCTAAAACCTTCCCTCCAGCTTTCAACATTGGTAACTTTGAATGTGCAGAAATAATAAGTCCTTCCTCTGGCACCAAAAGAATATCTTTACCAAAATACCATTAAAATGGCTCTTTCTCCTAATTTTCTTTAGGCAAATTGGCCAATTCCTACCAAATATACATAGAGACATTTACTTTAGGCCAATGCAATCTATACACAGATAATTCCTCAGGACAGATCACACCTGCAATTTCTTCAACACAGTGATTGTTTTTTTATTTGCTATTAATTTGTTTTTAATCCTACAATTGAAATTACCTATCCCACCTACATTCTTCATCACGTTTCCTGCTGCCATACCATAATCACATCTTCACTCTTCCTTTTCTTCTCATTACTTCCAAAATCTAATCATCTCTCTCTACACGTCTCCCATACATATGTGTTTTAATACTGCAATACTGTCTGCATCGGATTTCCCAACATTTCTTGTTGGATTTTCAATCCCTGATCATTTAGGTTTCCTTTCTGAAACATTATGCTGATTATACAGTGAGTGTTAAGAGTCAGTCGGAAAAGTATAATTTACTATGTCCACAGGGAAAAATTATCCAATAGAATGATGGTGTATTCAATGCAAGGTGATACTCAGTAGTAGCAGTACTAAAGGAGATGTATGTAAAAGTGATCAGGAACAGTTTTACACACTTGGGTAGTGCAACAAAAAAATTCTGTGTGCTGTTCTTATTAAGGTATAATCAAAGAAGTAAAACACCAGTCTGATCCTTGGCTTCTATGTTTTAACACAAGTGTAACATTATTAAAGGACAACCAGCATAACTTCGGAAAATATATAGACAGTTGGTGACAAAGATTAATGCATTATTTATGTGGGAAAATATGTTAAGGAAACTTCCCAGTCTGCCCCTTCATGAGACTCTCTGGCAGTCGCACTCCCAATGCAGAGACTTCAACTGCTGGGCCTGAGGCCCCTTCACAGCAGGCAGCTCCAGTCAACAAACAAGGAGCCAATTCTATCCTTGAAGTTTTCAAAAAGGTATAAAATTTGCACAAAGTTTACAAACACCAAAGTCCTGCTTATTCTTCATTGTGCTGTAAGACTAGAACACAAATGTATAGAACCTGACCTTACAGTTCAATCAATACAATTACTAGAACTGCTAGAAATTATCCTATACAGCACTAACTGGTTACCAGTCCAGTCCCTCCCACTGACCAGTACTTCACAAATTCAGTATGTAATATTAGACCATTGTATGTATATCCAATATGGTGAAAACAAGCAACCATGTAGCAAAATGCCATCTTGTATCTGAAAAAATAAAATACAGGAATAGCAAAGAACACGTCATATAAACTACATCTATTAAACATCTGTCATCATGAAAGATAAAATCAAATAAACTATTCAGATTGTATTTCACAAAGGAAAAAAGTCTTTCACTCACAAACCTTACGAAAGAGTTATAGACAAAATCTCCCATATAGGTTAGCTAAGTTCAAACATCATATTATAGTAATGGAACTATGAGGCATTAGAAACTGAGTCTATACAACAGGAAAAACCATCAGTGAAACAGATGAGACTGTGAAACACATATATAAAAATGCACTGGAATTTAAGAACTCAACAAATGCTGAAGAGTTTAATTTAGAAAGAAATGCTGCACCGGCACAGAAACAAATGGCACTATTTAATAATATATGTCTAGTTCTCATATTACTGATTCAGAAAATGTGAAGTCAGTTTTTGATGAAAAACAACATCAGATGTCATCCAGAGTACTCATCACATGGACAGCTAATTTCTGTGTCTTCTGGAAAAGTCCTGAACAGCTCTTATGGCTTTCACATTGAGTACTCATTTTCTACCTCCATACTTTTCCTTTTTAGCTCCCCATTTTCTTCTGCCACTATTTCTTCTAAAGCTCACGGGTGCTGCATAGGAGTAACCACTTCATGTAAAAGACGAGTGCACTGTGCTGGCTGCTTCATCAGTCTTCTTCCTTCCCTGGCGAATTTACATCATGAATTATTGATGGTCATACCACAAAAACCTTCATAACACTGTGCATATATCTGCAGGGAGTCAAGCCTAGAGGTGCAAAGGACAGTGCTTTTCATATTCACATTTGTATTGCACTTAGTTGGACATCCAAATGGATGAAGAAATTCTATAGTGAATAATTTCAGACAACAATCAATAATATGCATTATTTAAAGGAAAAAATGTAAATATTTAGTAACATAAAGCAAATTTCTGTGAGCTACTGCATGAATTACATAATAAATAACAGCTAGAATCATGTATGAGTACTACCAGAGCTTGTCAAATGCTCTAGTTAAGGAACAGATCCTGAAAATAGCTTGCTTTTCTCTGGTTATTCTAATTCCAGCAAACTAAGATTGATAAAAGCAGAGCAGAAGTTCCTTTAGCAGGCTTGTACAAAACCAAGTTCTTCGTTATATTGTACTATAATTTGGAATTTTTTTTTCATCTTTTTAATATTAACAGCCACGTACCTGTTGCTGAACTGGTACTTGCTGTACTACCTGTGTGGGCACCGCTGCCTGGCCAGCCACAGATGTCTGTAAAGTCACAGTCGAACCTGTATCCGCCCCAGTCTCTGATGTCTGCATTGTGATCTCTGAATAAAATTAAGATATAAAATCAAAAGGTTAGTGCATAAATGATTTTATTTTGTCACTTATATTAGCACATTAATTTGTCCCTTATCTCTACTAATATTTTTAAATTAGCTAATATCAATCTTGTTATGAGCCCAAAGATTTTTCCCCCTATTAGCACATGAGTTCATATAAATAGGGTTTTGTATTACTTTTATCTTACTTATATTCAAAATATTTTTGTTTACATATGAAGAAACATGTGTCACTTATTTGAGCTTTGTCACTTTAGGAATAACTCAGAAAAATCAGCAGCAGATCTTCTCTCAGCTTATAAGTAACTGGTCATCATTCAAAACTATTCTTTCTCTGGCTTACTGAATTACACTAAAATTTCTATACATTCAAATTCAAAGCTGAACTTGAAGCAGGCCACAGAATGAAGGGCTCTACTCTGGAAAGCAAACTCTGAAAAGCATCTAATGAGTCATAGCGAAAAAACAACTCAAATAACCTTCTTCAGTAGAAAGCATTAAAGCAATCACTGTATTTAAAATCTAATTAAAAAATTGACACTAAAACCGTATAGAAACACATAAATGGTAGTCAAGTGCCTGTGATCATGACCCTGATGTTTAAAGGGAACAACAAAATTTGAGTATAATAAAGAAATGGTTCAAGAATAATGGAAAATGCCTGACAAAGAAAACTTATCAAAAAGACAACCAAGAATGAGATGCCTTCATAGGAAACACATATTGTGACCTGCAGATTCCTTAATTTTGCACAGCTGAAATGACAATTGACTGGTGACAAACCAAAATGAATTCAAAATTGTGAATCAGCCTTCTACTCCCCTTTCTTCTTAAATTTCTTTTAAGCAATGAGTGATTAACCAGTGAAAATAATAAAAAGATGAGGCAGGCTCTTCTTCACCTGGTACCTTTAAAACAGAAGACTGTATGTTTCTATGAATAATCACAGTCAACAAACACAAATTACTAGCCTGTAAACAAAATGTTCTGTGAGAAATTTTACTGTCCTCAGTCTATCAATCTGTATTAGCTACAGAATACTTTGGCAATCTGAGAACCACGGTCACTATAAATGAGTAGCTTTATCATAATAAAAGAGATTTATATGAAAAAGAAAATCTACAGATACTTAGAATGACCTATGCAAGTGGTTTTTTTCAGTTTCATTCATGAGACCCAGATGGCTGACAGTGAAGAAACTGGACTTCAATCGCTACCACCACCCCGAAATAATGAGCTCCCCCAAAAACCCTACAGTATTTTTTGAGACAAACCCATAATAAAAAATTCAGGAACATACCACTAGATAGCACAAGCAATTAATTACTGTACCAAGAAAATTTCACTGTTCTCCTTGCTTGACAACAGAACCAGCTGTCAACAGCAAACTCTCCTTTCAAGGCTGAGTTCCACAGCCATTTAAGCTGATTTATGGCTGGGTTTCTGCAGTTCCTCTCTCCAACTATCTCTAATTCACATTGCATTCAAAGGTAGCCACTGCAAAGCAGGAAACAGGTATAAATAGAGTATGAGGTCAGGCTATAGGGCCAGGACCTTGCCAATTGGGACCATTCTTGGTTTAAACTCCAGGAGACCACACCTATGGCACACCTGATTGATTTAAATGCTTCTTCTGAAATATTCAAAAAGACTTAATAAATTCTTGATCAAACTAATTTCAGATTAATCAACAGACTCTCAGAGTTCCATGTTAACTGAACCCTCTGCTTTTAAGCAATGGATGCACTTCAGGACCCAGCATAACTGACAAAAATCTGTATCCAAAAGAAAAAGAAGAAACAGAACTTCAGATTACATTTATATATTAAAATCCTAACAATTAAAATGGATGTCCACACAATAAATATGAAGGAGTTGGAAGCTTCCATGCTACTAGAAAGTTACGACCTAGCTGTCATTACTCCCCGTTGGTGAGATGAAATCCATGACTGGAATGCAACCATCGATGATCACAGGCTTCAGAAAGGACAAGTGAGGAAGAAGAGGTGGCTGTATTGTGTTAGTCTGGCAAGGTTTGGGTAGCAAGTGAGGGGGACTAGATGGGTGGGTTCTCTGAGAAGCTGCTAGAAGTTTCCCCTATGTCTGATGAAGACAGTCCCACCTGGATCCAAGCTTGGAACTATTGCTGACTAAAGCTGAGCCCATCAGCGACACTGGTACTGCCTCTGCGATATCTAAGAAGGGGGGAAAAAAGTTATTGTGCAGAAGAAAATTGCAGTTACAGAAGAAAGGAACAAGAATATGTGAAAGAACATGCAGACATGTCAGTGGAGGAGCAGAAGAAGGTGCCTGAGATTCCACTGCAGCCAATGGTGAGAACAATGGTGAGGCAGAATATCCCCCTGCAGCCCATGCAGTTCCACAGGGGTGCAGATATCCACCTGCTGTCTGTGGAGGAGCCCATAGCAGAGCAAATGGATGCCTGAGGGAGGCTGTGACTTCATGTCATGCCCACGCTGAAGCAGAGTTCTAGCAGGACCTGCTGGACCCACAGAGAGAGGAGCCCATGCTGAAGAAGGCTTGCTGGTAGGACTTGTGACCCCGAGGGAAAGCCATGCTGGAGCAGCCTGTTCCTAAAGGGCTGCATCCCATGTAAGGGACTTATGCTGGAGCAGTTTGTGAAGAACTGTAGCCCACGAGAATGACTCATAGAGAAATGCATGGAGTGTGTCTCCTGTGTGAGGGACCCTACACAGGAGCAGGGGAAGAGTATGAGGAGTTCACCCCCTGTGAAGGAAACAGCCACAGAAACAATGTGTGAGGAACTGATGATAATTCCCATTCCGAATTCCCCTGTGCTGCTGAAGGGAGGAGGTAGAGAATCAGGAATAAAGTTAAGCCTGGGAGGAAGTGGAGGGTGAGGGGAAGGTGTTTTGAAGATTTAGTTTTATTTCTTACTATCCTACCCTGATCTGATTGGCAAAAAATTCAAATAATTTTCCTCAAGTCGAGTCTCTTTTGCATGTCATGGTAATTGGTGAGTGATCTTTCTCTGTTGTTTTCCTCATCAATGAGCTTTTAGTTACATTTGCTCTCCCCCGTCCAGCTGAGGACTGGAGTCATAGAGTGGTTTTGGTGAGCACCTGGCATTCAACCAGGACTGCTTCTGGTTTAAGTCTCTATCCTAAACTGAAAATTTTATTATAGTTCAGTACACTGTACAGACTGTTTCTTCTAGGTGCCATATGATATGGTCTGACAGTCAACCTTAAGCACCTTCCTATTTACCACAAGTTTTTCTAGCATCATATCAGTGATGCAGTCAGTGTAATTCTTTTACATTGCATCAATATTGAGAACACAATTTTATAATAGTGTTGGTTTTGGCTGGGGTAGAATTAACCTTCTTCACAGTGGCTGGCATTGGGCTATGTTTTGGATTTGTGCTGAACACAGGGTTAATAATATAAAGATGTTTTTGGTGTTGCTGAGCAGGGCTCACACAGAGCCAGGGCCTTTTCTGCTTGTACTGCCACACTGCTGAGGAGACTGGGAGGAGCCAGTACAGGTGGCCCAAACTGAACAAAGGGATATCGCAGACCCTGTGGCATCATGCTCAGTGTATAAAGTGGGGAGAAGGAAGAGGAAGGGGGGGACATTTGGAGCTCTCCTGGAGATGGCTGAACACCTGCCTGCCCATTGGAAGAACTGAATTAATTTCATGTTTTACTTTGCTTGTGAGCACAGTTTTTGCTTTCCTTATTAAACTGTTTTTATGTCAACCTCTGAGCTCTCCAGCTTTTACCCTTTTAATTCTCTCCCCAGTCCCACTGGTGGGAGAGTGAGTGAGCGGCTGCAGGGGCTTGGCTGCTGGCTGGGATTAAAGCCACGACAATAATATAAATGAAGACTCTCCAATTTTTTCACTGACACTCCATGTAAGTAAAGAAAGTGAGTATTACAGCAGAAAAGACGTCATCCTTGCCTAATTGGCCCGTCAGGTGTATGACAAACAACAGATGAATGTTTGACAAGGTCCTTTTTATTCTGCCTAATTAAGCAGTTGGACACACCCGTCTGTTAATAGTATTGCTTTGTATAGCCAGTGCTTGTTGCATGATGTGAATGTAAGCTAAACAGGCCACATTTTGAAAGCAGACTAATTAACCCCTCCAAGTGCGAAAAGATACTGTCGGGACCCAGCTGCTGAATACAACAAGGTTAGTATTTCCTCAGTATAACAGGCAGAATCTAGGCAAAGCTACTATGCTGAAACTTACTCCTTTCCTATATATATTCTGTGTAGTTTAATGTTGTCTGTTAAATTCCCTAAAGATTTTTTAATATACCCAAATTCTTAGTTGTAATCTTTCTGTTTTCTAGACTTGAAATATGAAGACGGAATGATTTAAGAGTCTAACTTGCTCTATGACTTATCAAAAGAGAATGTTAAAATGTGTCAGATTACTGTTTATTTTGTTCCTGGACTACTTCACACTGAGCTAATTTAGTTTTTTAAGCAATCAGAGTTTGCAAAGTTTTGTTCAACTACATATGCTTTATTGTCTAGATCAAATAATGTAGCAGGCTTTAATTCAATGCAGAAAATGAAAGCCTGTAATTTACTTTCAAGTGCAGCAGGAAATTTCTTTTTTCTCCTCTAGAAGCCTAAACAAAACATCACAGAAGGTAAACGGAACTAGATCTCGTAATCACATGCAGTAATGGCAGACTTTTAATACTCAGAATAAAAGGCTAATCTTAAGATCTTATCTATTTATAATGATGAATAGCCAATATACTAATTAAGAATTTGCAGCAACATAATGTGTTTCACAATAAAGGAAAACTCCTCAGAACATTAAGTTTCAACAATTAATACAGAATGCTTGGTTCCTGAACAACAGTATAAATGGAAATTATTTTCAGTAATCACTAATTTCACATAAGCATTCCTTTTCAATTTTTGTATAAACAAAAATTTTATTAATACTTGCCTGCATAATTGTATCGTGTTAGTAACAGAGCAGAAGATAGATTACACAAGCTACTCACAAAGGAAGAACAGAGTATTACAGTTTCTAGATACTAATATATTTTCATGTTAGAACCCCAGTTTCTTACTAAACACTATTTGATAGTTTGTCCTCTCCCAAGGTTCTTGGGAATACCAAAATAGGCAACTGGACTCTGCCTGGCATTAGTACTAGTTGCTAAATATTGTAGTTAGCAGTTATTGCAGTTAGCAATACAAATTTCTTTACTCTTTCTTCAGCTTTTCACAAATTTATGGAGGAATAACAGTTAACTGAACGGCATAGAATGAAGTTTAGAAGTTGCCTCTCTGCATTTACATATATACTTCCCAGTAGTAAAATCCTGTAAAAGAGTAACAAACAGAAGGGTGAAATACAGAGATACACACTGGAAGGCACCTGTACAAGTAGAAACTCCTGGTAACTCCTTCAAAGAAAGTTCATAACATAAAAAGCATTGTCTTGACAATCAGTTTATTAAGTACCTAAGAGCAGTACTAGTCAACAACAGCTGATATTTTTGCCAGCAGGATGTCTGACCTGGTAAGAAGTGACTGGAACCAGGAGTGACATGGGGAGGGAAAGTTTCCAGCAGCCCTGTGAAGACGTGGTGGACAGGTTCCACAAGCAAAGGCCTGGGGCGACATGAATGAAAGGCAACACATAATCAAAAAACGAGGCTTAAGCAGGGATACCTCAAGCATGTGCATGTGAGCAAGGAAGTGGCTACAAGGCTTCTTTATGAGAAAGCCACACAGAGCTTTCAGAAATCAGCATGTTTAAGTGCCTGTCTGAAGAGCTCACATGTGAAGGGGTGTACAATGTGAAGGGCCTCACACTCAGCATGGTGAATAAAGACAAGGAACAGAGACCTCTGTGCACTTGCAGGGCTATAGTCTTGTTCGGATGACAGTGAAGTGCTGGGATAGCAAACATGACTGAACAGTAGCAATGGACATAAGCTATCTGACTTTACAATTTGTTTTTTCCAGAAATAAAGATGTCTTTAGGAAATAATTCAGGATGAAGTTCACAGGAACTTCCTTGTTGGGATGGTATTTTGTAGTGTTTAAGCAGACACAAGTTTTGATAAAGAATTAAATAAATTACAGAACATTTCTACAAGTTTCATGTGCTGGCTAAGGTGATATTTACATTGCTAAGTCTAGTAAATTATGGCTTTTAATTCACTGTTAGTCAAGTATTATCCATGTTTAATAGTAGTCAAATACTTTTCAGATACTGAGGCATCCGTCTTTATTATATTAGCATAACTGTCATGGGCTGGAATGAGCATGTTCACAATCTTCCCAAAATATCTCTACGCAGAACCATAGTTACAATATCAAATGAAGTTTCTAGCTTGAGCCAAGATCTTATTCTAAGGCACTAATGATAATAGCAGAATTAATTACAAAGTCTAACATGTATAATGCTAATTCTTCACACTTTTCAGAATTATTGACAACAAAATGTATTTTGATTACTTTCTGAGGAAGAATATGAAAGCAGGAGAACCACCTGGACAAAACAGCTTTTTTTGTTTCTGCATTATTTATACAGTTATGAAAGGAGATCTCTGGGTTGCTTCAGAAGTGAGTTATGGGTGATTGGGTGGGATTTTTTTCTCCTAGCATGATTTGTGCTCCAGTCCTTTCATCAAAATACTTAGATGTGCACCTGATAATAATGAAAAAAAGGGAGAAAAAATTATGTCAAAATGGAGACTATACTTATTCTGACCACTCAGTAGATCAAACCATAAAATGAAAAAGTCAAAACATTATAGCTGGAGAAATCTACTTTATTAACAGAATGAGCAGTATTACAGGAAACAGCTGACGTTCTCCATGTGTTACCTCTGTCTTACAAATTTTCTCTTTGTGATTTCTCCTACTGGACTTTGACCAAATGACAGTACAGTTCCAGAGACTGGAAGGGACCTGCTCAAGCAGTGCTACCTACAGGCTTCTGCCATTCTGCCCAGGACCACATCCAAGTGACTTTTGAATATAGCCAAGAATAGGAACTCCACAGCCTCTACCAACAACCTGTGCCCATCCTTGGTCAGTCTCATGGTAGAAAGCTTTGGTTCAGGTTCAGAGGGGACCACCTGTTATTGCCTCTTGTACCTGCACTGGGAGAACAACAAGTGGATACCTGCTCCTGCATGGACTCATCCTTCTATTCAAGTTCACACTGATGTTCCAGCCTGTCCAGTACAGCAGCACACAAAACAGCGGCAGCACCCTGGCCACCTGCCAGCCCAGGCGCTTTGCCATGGCTGTTTTCAAAATGCTCTCGGGCACAACACAGTGAGGTGATCAGCAGCACAGCACTGCAGCGAGCAGCAAAAGCAACAAGTGGCCACTAATGAGCACTAGACTCTAATATTCAATCAGGAAAGCAAGCCCCATGGCAAGCACAGGAGCCTGCTCATTACTAGGTAAATGGCATTAGCTATAAATTCGATCTAGTACATTCCAGTCAAATCTGTTGTTATCTTGAACTGTTTCTGCTTCACATTGGGCACCAAAAAGTACCATTATGATTTAACCCCAGCTGCCAGCTAAGCCCCATGCAGCTATTCACTCACTTCCCTGCCAGTGGCATTGGGGAGAGAATTGGAAAAGTGAGAAAACTCATGGATTGAGATAAAAGCAGTTTAATAGGAAAGCAAAAGCCACGCATACAAGTAAAGTGAAAACCAAGGAATTAATTCAGTGCTTCCCATGGGCAGGCAGGTGTTCAGCCACCTCCAGGAGAGCAGGGCTCCATCACACATAACAGTGACACGGGAAGGCAGCTGCCATTGCTCCAAATGTCCCCCACTTCCTCCTTCTTCTCCCCACTTTATATGCTGATGTTCCAGCTGTGTCTCTTCCCAACCTCCTGTGCACCCCAGTCTCCTCACCACTATGGCAGTGTGAAAAGCAAAAAAGGCCTTGGCTCTGTGTAAGCCCTGCTCAGCAATAACAAAAGCATTTCTATTTTATCAACCCTGTGTTCAGCACAAATCCAACACACAGTCCCACACCAACCACTGTGAAGAAAATTAACTCTATTCCAGCCAAAATTGTATGATAAGTATAGACTTCTTTTTTCTTTTTTTCTGTTTTCTTTAATTAATACTCTTTCATCAGGAACACAAGCAAGAGTAAGAGTAACAGGATAGGAGGGTAATTTGGGAGAAAAGTATAAGAATAAGAAAGGCTTGTTTGGCTACACAGCTGCTGGGTGCAGAATGACAGATGTAAATGAGTATGATGAAGTTCATTTGGACACTGTGTCCTATCATGATCTACATTCCCTGCCTGTTGACATCTTAATTCTTTTCTAATTGCATTGTATTTCAGAATTATCTTGCATTCCCAGTGCTTCCTTCTCCATTTTCAAGTGAATTGACACCACACTAAGCAGAGTCCCAGTTGCAGCTAAGGTGTGAATTATTGCAGCTATTATTACTGAGTAATTGGGGACTGTTGTAATGGGAATGATATTCTGAGAGACACTGATCAAATCTCCAGATTTCAGGCACACATCTTTTTATGCTCTGCTACTAGCTGATTAGTCTGTTACAAGCTAAAAATCAAGCATTAATCAAATGCATTGGTCTTTGCATTTCTTCAAAGGGATAATACCTATTTTCTGACATCTTTCCATTCATCTGTTTCCTGCAAATAGCTGCAGACTATGGCATACAATCCAATGTGATAAAATACTGTACTTCTGATCCTAATTTATTCTTTTTATGTGTCTTGGTATAAAGTGAACAAGAATTTGTTTCATTTTTCTGTTTTAAGCAAGCAATGTATTGTCTCAGAATAAGAATAAAATGGTATGTTTCACAAATAGACCTCCTCACCATAGGGAAGGAAAGCTCCAAGGAAAGATATAGCCCGTGCCTCAGTCATTAGCAAAGTATAATAGTCACTAACCTGTCTCTTGACATGCATCATATACATCTGTCTCTTACAAATAAAATTGCAGACTGAAGAAGATAGGAAAGGGAGAAACTGGTGAGATTTTATCCACTCCGTTCATTGTTTAAGTAGATCACATACAGTTATCCTTGAAGTAAGCCTGCAGATATCCCAGCTGTAAGCCTATTTGCATGTTTCCCAGGTTAACAGGGAAAGGATTTGTCTTAGCTTGCTTCTTTGTTTTAAGCCAATATAGTTATTTACTGGTGTCAGAGTTATTATATTCTTGTTGAAATCTCTTTCCTTGTACTTTCTTAGATAACAGACAGCTGTAACTTCTGTATTTAGTAACCAAATGGATTTCACATTTGGCCAAGAAAGCCATCCTAACTTCAATCAGCAACAGGAGTGCCAGCAGGACCAGGGCAGGGATGGAGGACCCCACAGTGGAGTAGCTGGATGCCCGAAAGCAGCTGTGACTCTGTGATCAGCTCATGCTGGAGCAGGTTCCTGGCAGGACCTGTACATGCATGGAGAGAGAAGCCCACACTGGAACAAGTTTGCTGGCAGGACTTGTGACCCTGTGAGGGACCCATGCTGGAGCAGTCTTGTTTCTGAAGGACTGCACCTTGTGGAAGGGAATCAGGCTGGAGCAGTTCATGAAGAGCTGCAGCCTGTGACAAGTACCCACACTGAAAAAGTTCACTGAGAACTGTCTCCTGGGGGTGGTACCCTGTGATGGAGGTGGGGAAGCAAGAGATTCCCCAGCAGTCTGTTTTGGTGAAGACCATGGTGAGGCAGGCTGTCCCTCTGCAGCCCATGCAGGTTAATGGTGGACCACAGCAGGAACCCTTTGCTGCTAGGCAGGGTAACAACGAAGTGGAAGAGTTCACTGCAATATTAAACCATAAAACCTGGTCCAAAAGGATCAAGAACAGAGATTGTAATGGATATACCTTTAAACTGTTGTTGTAAGTCATGATTTGAGTTGCATGTTATAGGAATTACCATGACAGTAACCACCCAAACCAGTGGAAGAGAAGCCTTACAAGAAGCAGTTCCAGTGCAGCAGAGACCTGACCTGACCTGGCTTTGGTGCCCAGTTACTCCACGCAACACAGCACCTCCCCCATTCCAAGTGACCACCAGAACAGATGGAGCCTGAAGTCATGGACTAAGTGAACTCAACAGAGGGCTTGTGGACATTTTATGAACATTTTGCTAGGGTGGTCCACAGACTAAGGGAATGCTATCTATGTATTATATCAGACAATGGAAAGGGGGTGATGGTTTATGAGGTCATACTGAGTAGTATGGGACCCAAGAATGATGTAAATACTAGGAAATAAGGGCTGGAATCTGCTGGGTTTAGCTGGGGTAAAGTTAATTTTCTTCACAGTGGCTGGTATTGGCTTGTGTTTTGAATTTGTGCTGAACACAGGACTGAGATACAGAGATATTTTTGTTATTGTTGAGCAGCACTTGCACAGAACCAAGGCCTTTTATGCTTCTTGCACCACCCCACCAGTGAGTAGGCTGGGGATGTGCAATAGACACAGCCAGGACAGCTGACACCAACTGACCACACGAATAACCCTTCTGATTCTCTCCCTCCATCCTGTTGGTGAGGGAGTGACTGAACAGCTGCGTGGGGCTTAGGTGCCAGATGGATTTAAACCATACTTAAAACTAAAAATATTCCAAAGAATAAAAGTGCATTCTGTTAGAAGCACTGACAATGAAGCCATGAAAAATGAGCCAAAGTTTTGTGAACACTTCAGTGCAAAGCTTCTTTACTGATGACATTCAGTCATGAATTACACGGAATGCTCTGGGCAGAGCATGTGAACTCTTCCTTAGCACCAGAGTAATTAACTCTGCCTTGAAGCCTCAGTCAGCCCAGAACACTGACATAGCTTGCTCATCACTGTCTGTGCAACAGCAGGGAGATGTATCCTCTGAAACCCCTCAAACTGAAAAGCATTTCTGAAGTTATTTCAAGGAAATTAAACTTTCAGATCTAAGAGCTGACCAAATAATTCGCATGAAGGTGTGGAACCTGAAAATATGGAACTTACAATGGAAATTCTTTTTAAAATGTAGTATATTGAATAACTTCAGGTCTTAGACCAACCACAAATTGGTAGCTTAGTATTTCTGATTTATCAGAAGGCTTGCATGTTCTTCAGCCATAAACTGACATATTTTGTGCATCAATGGACAACATTCCTGTCTCTTCTTAAGACTACTTAAAACTGTTCCTGTCTTGACAGTATTTGTTATAGTAGAACATTCACCTTTCAAGATACTTGCACAACTTTATTTTGTATTGCAAAGAGAATCTGGAAGAACTAAACTGTTCAAAGAACAGACAGTGGAATGCATATTAATTTATATCTGTGATTTTTAAAAGGTACTAATCCCAGCATATTATGTGCTCTCTATTTTAATGATAATCACAGAAAAAAATATTCTTCTACGCTTTACTTGTGCTGAGAGTTTTAATTATGTATGACATTAACTTGTTTCACATAATTCTTTCTGATCTACCTAAACAACAATATCCTGTAACATGTATTAAGTGCTGACATTTTAAAAATTATTAAGTATTTAGACACAATTGGAGTAAAGAAAATGGGAACTGTAGATAGATATATCCTTGCAGTAAAGATAACCAACAGCAGACTTGGCTGTAATAGGAAGGGTGTAGCTAGCAAGTGCCTAAGTTACAGACTTGAGACCCCGTCTGCAATGCTCTATCCATCTATCCATCTTTGGATCTCAAAGAAGTGAAAAAAAAAACACCAAAAAACCAAACCAGCAAGTATATTTGATGTGGGAGGAAAGGCAGACCAGAAGGGATTAATTCAGCCTTAATAAAAGAAGTTTACATAGATATAATTTCCTGAAGAAGGATGCCCAGGTAAATTGCTTGACTCCTGAATTTCATGACATACCTTTATAACTTCAGAAACATCCACATACTTTTAGTGGTAAATAAGATTATTGCATTACAAGAGTTTCTCTGAGAGAGCTTCCCCACATACTCCATCTTTGAAAGGGCCAGTTTCCAGATGACATGTATTCTAAATGCTAAAGATGATGCTTATGCTGTAGCACAGTGACTATAATTCTCAAATAAATCACTAACCCAGCAGTTTTTCTAAGACAACCTAAACCTTGATTAAAAAAAATCAAAACTTAAGCAGAGTGCTTAGGTTTCTTAATTCAACCTAAAAAAAAAAAAAGAACAAACTAACAACCTTCTTCCCATAACTCATTGATCTCTTCTTAACCCATCTAATATCTTGGAGAAAAAACAAGTAAATCAGTAGCTACCGAAAAATTAATCTATATTCAAGCTAACAAGCCATTCTCGCTTAGCTATTGGTATCTTCCAGGCACCAAAAGAGCAGAGATTTTTATCAGAAAAATGAAATGTTTTAGTTTCTTATAGATAAATTCACTTACATTTAAGAAGTCTGTACACAGAAAAGTGAAAAAAACATACTGACTGGCCGCAGCAACTGACAAACTGGTTACAGAGAGAATGAACTCAAATCAAACTAAGACAAGTTATTGACAGTATGGTTCCAGGTTCAACAGTCTGCATCTGATCTACTGTGATTGTACACAAAAGAATAGAGTGACCCAAAACCAATGCAAGCACATTGGAAGATGAAGTTTGAAACACTATACATAAAAAAAAATAAGTAGGTTTTTGAGGTAAGAAAATTTCCTATTAAGAATGAGCTTGGATCTGTACATCATCTTCACAAATAAGAGATGAAAAGAAACCTCTTAGACAAAACCAGAAATAAGAGTCAAATTTCTCCACAATATAACAGGTGGAAATAGTAAGACTTAACTCAAATGGTTAGTCAGGTGTAAGAAACAACTTAGCATACTTCCTAGTTCACATAACTTTGATTTACTAAGAATTAACTTCACCATCCACTGCATTATTATTTTCCTAGTTTGGACTACAGCATGATATCTCCCTGTCTCCAGTTGAGAGACACGAAAATTATTTGTTCTTTCACTGCTCACATCCTTGCAGCATTGCAGCAGCAGGCCTGTTATCCTTACTGAAAAAAACCTGTTTGATTCCTACTGCAACTTTTCTTACAGCTTTTGTTCTGTAAGAAGGCTTCATCCTATACTGCGAGTCTTTCTCTATTTGCAAAAATTATACTGGTGCTACTGTGCTGGTTTCTTTTCACATGGAAAGAGAGCAAACATCCTGATGTCAACTTTTGGGACTGGCATTGCATAAACCAGTATGTACTGCCTTTCAGTACAAAGAAGTTTTATTGCTATAGAATTAATATCCCAAGTCTGTCTGTAATTTCAGAAAAAATAGCTCTTACTTTACCCGCAACACAAATCAATATGGTGGAGTTGGGGCTTTTTTTGTTGTTTTTTTGGTGGGGTTTTTTTTTTTGTTTTGTTTTGTTTTTTTGGGGTTTTTTTTGTTACTTTAGGAGGACAACTGTAGCATAAAGAGCTGAAAGCCTGAACTACTCTCAACTATTCATTTATGTAGCATACAGAGAGACAAATATTACAGGCAGTTCTACTATAGTTCAACGAAGCAAGCAAAAACTATCAATCATTGTAAAGCAAGTTCCTTGACTGCATAAGAAAACTTGCCTGTCAGACCCCATATAATTAGCTCTGTTTTAAACAAGTTTGCTGAAGTGTTACTGTTCACAGCACATATCCAGTGCAGCTATTATATTTACATTTAATATCTGAGATGAATTGACAGGTATCACACTGACTACATTATGCTTAGATAAGTGCTGATTTTTTACTTCTGGTAAAAAGCAGCTTTCCTTTAATTCTCTGGATTGTGGTTCAAGTTTCTACTACAAAACAGAAAAATGTGCCAAGCTACTGAAAAATTTATTTTCAGTATAAATGAGTCAACATTGATTTGCTATGTTGTATTGTGTTACTTCTATATAAACAACACTACCCACATACCAAATATTTATTTTGTCTTCATTCTAAGACGAAAACCAAAAAGCCACAGAACTCTACAATCAAAATTACAATACTCAGTTAAAATGTACAAATCTCGTATGTTCCCAAGTGATTCTCCGTTTTTGGTGAATCAAGATAACAACACAACTACCTCAATTGCTTTGAGAAGGTAGGAAAAGAAATGTAGTTCAACTCATACCAAATATAAAATTAGGTCAGTGGCAGTACTTACAGGAGTTGGAAAATGGACAGATTTTGTTCCAGCTCCTGCTGCATCCACTACACTTCCACAATATATTCGCAAATAAGCGCAATCTAAATGGTCTACTCACATTTGAAATGTCAGGACTGCTTTCTAATCCATGAAGCAGCCAGTCACATTTGCTACATTTTTCAACTACAGTGTTTAAGCACTTCAGGCAAGACAGAAATTTCCTAAGTACAAATTACACAAATCTAGAACACCAGGATGAACTGTACGCTTATCACACACCACAAGAAAACGCACCTAACAAAATACTAATGAAATATTCATCCCTTCTTTTAATGTGTTTACTAGAAGAGACATGGTGTATCTCCTAGAACAAGAGGAAGCCACAACAATATGCTTATCTGAGTTTTGTGATATTTACAAGAATTGCTGTTTTTCACTTCTTTCCCTTCCCATCTCCCCTTACACCTCCCCAAGATCCTCAAGTTCCTGGACAAAAGTTCTCTGCACTGCAGAAGACTACCTGCATGTTCCTCCCACCTAACCTTTAAAAATACATTCGTTTTGCACTTTGAAATGTGCCATATTTTATATCAACAGAAACAATTCAGCATTTGTATGATTTTCAGTTAGAGGCAGTGCACACAAAGAAACTACTACACAATTACCACCTAACAAGACACAACACAATAAAAGGAAAGGTGTCTGGAGTTCTCAGTGCAAGGTGTATGTGACAAAGTGAAAATCTTTCTGTGAGACTTTGCTATAGGACCAGAAATTTGCTTTTAAATATAAATAAATTGCATGTATTTCACATGTCATGAATATAATGAGTTGTTACACTGAATGCTAAAATATTAAAAAGAAAAACCCATGAATTCTGTGCAAACATAACCAAGTAAGTTCCTGACCTAAAGGACAGAAGAAATAACTAGCAACCTTTATATACGTGTACACATGTATATACTTAACTAACCTAAAAAAACCCACAAAATATGTCTAAGGTTATTTTAAAAGTTGCTTTCTCTAATTCCAAGATAGTCCTGATATGCTCAATAGAACCATCCTCAAAACACCAAATATTTTTACTTAACCTTGCTACAACTGGATGTCATGCAACATGAGTAATTCATGTGCCAAGGAAACACTTCCATGTTTAAACTACTGATATGCACACTTATACGTACAACAGGTTCCACCCTGAATTTTCCCCCTTCAAAGAAGCTGTCTTGTATTTTGCTACATAAATCCCCAGCTGCATTACACAAAGTATTCAAGAAAAAAAAGGGAGGTGATCACTGCCCTCTGCTCAGCACTGGTGAGGCCACACTTGGAATGCTGTGTCCAATTTTGGGCTCCTGTATCAGTTGGGCAGCAGAAGGGCGACAAGGATGGCTTCTGTAAGCTATCACAAACTGCCCCCATGCCAGAGAGAGCCACTTCCACTTGGCTCCAAGACAGACTCACTGTTGACCAAAGCTGAGCTTAACAGCAATGCCCCTGTGATGACATAATCAAGACAGGATAAAAAAAATCCATGCAACAGCAGCTGTGAAAGACACGCAACCCTGCAGACATCAAAGTTAGTGAAGAAGGAGGGGGGAAAGGTGATTCAGGTGCTGGAACAGAGATTCTTGAAACCTATGGTAAAAACCATGGTGACACAGTTTGTGCCCCCACAACCCAGAGAGGTCCGCAATGGAGCAGACGTCCATTCCGCAGCCTGTGACTGAAATACAGGAGGTCCCTGTTGAATATCAGGAAAAACGTTTTCGTTTGTTTTTTTTTAACTGTGAGACTGACAAAGCACTGGAATGGCTTGTGGATCTCCATCCTGAAGATTTTCAAAAGCCATCTGCATATGGTCCTGAGCAACTGACTCTTAAGTGGTCCTGTTTGAGTAGGGGTTTGGAACAGATGGCCTCCAGAGTTTACTTCCCACTGCTGAGGTTTTCTTACCACAAGCAAGGGGTCCTTCTTCCCTCACAGATCTTGAAAGAGCCAAGACAGGGTGCTTCATAGGCACCAAGAGTTCCCTGCCCGCATTGCTGCACTGCCTGAGTCCTTGCACTCAGCAAGAGCTCCTGAGGAGACTTAGGCTTATCTCAGCTCAACAAGCCACCACAACATGATAAATATCTTGTGACTCAAAAGTTTTCCCCCTTTCAGGGTGTTTGCTGTCCTCCTTAGGTAGTGGTTGTGGTGCAGACCCAGAGACTTTGTGGCATCACTGGAAGGCAAACAGCACCAAACTCACTGCACTTCAGTAGCCAATGCATTTGGTCCTGGCTCCTGTGAGTGCTCAGAGGCCCTGGGCACCACTGAGGGCTCCCAGCCACTCCCTCCTTCCCCGACCGCCTCCTGCAGGTACCCTGTGCCAGCTCCAGTCCCGCTGCCTGGGCGGGAGCAGTGCGGAAGGGGGGTTTCTCCTGGAATGGGGACAGTGTGCCTGGGGGGAGCGGAGGGCGAGGCAGGGGTCACAGGCAGCTGAGGGGCTGGGTGGTCACCTTCTAGTCTCCTGCAAGGAGACCCTTCGGGAGGCCCCTGACTCCCCTCTCTGCCCCACAGGGAGACCCTTCGGGAGGCCCCTGACTCCCCTCTCTGCCCCACAGGGAGACCCTTCGGGAGGCTCCTGTCTCCCCTCTCTGCCCCACAAGGAGACCCTTCGGGAGGCTCCTGTCTCCCCTCTCTGCCCCACAGCGAGACCCTTCGGGAGGCTCCTGTCTCCCCTCTCTGCCCACGCTCCGGGCCCTTCTCTGTGCCCGGTTCCTGGCGCCAGACAAGCTCCGACACTGGGCCCGTCTCTTGGCAGCCCATGGCGCCCGGTGCCGAGGAGGCTCTGCAGGAGAGCGGCTCTGCCCCGACGGCCGGGCCCAGCCGGCGGCAGTGCGAGGCGGCGGCGGCCGGGCTGTGCCCCATCTGCCTGGACGAGGTGTCCGACGCGGCCCACGCCGACAGCTGCCTGCACACCTTCTGCTTCGGCTGCATCCGGCGCTGGGCTGCCGTGCGCGCCGTGTGCCCGCTCTGCCGCCAGCGCTTCGGCCGCATCCTGCACACGGTCAGGGCGGACGACGACTACCGGGAGCTCGTGGTCGGCCCGTCCGGCCGCCGGCAGAGCGGGCGCGGCTCATCCCCGCAGTGGCGCTACCAGCTGCGCCCACGGCCCCTCCGCGGTCCCGCTGCCAGGAGAAGGGAGCGGCCGGCGGGGGAGCGAGGGAGAGCTCCAGGGGCCTCTGACACCTCTGCCCGGTAGGCGAGGGAGAGCTCCAGGGGCCTCCGACACCTCTGCCCCACAGGCTGCAGGGCAGCGAGCGCTCCGCCGGCCCTGCTGGGGCACCTGCCATCCTCTCGCACGGGCTGGGAGCGCGGCTCATGGCACTCGTGCACTTGGGGTGAATACCCAGGAGCTTTCCAGAACGCGCGTCTCTCAAAACAACTTGGTATATTGCACGCTCTTTTTCGTTACTAGTAGTAGTAAACTGCATTTTGTTTAAATTATTAAAGTATTTTTACGTCCACCCCTGAGGTTTACTTTTTCTCCATCGAAGTGGATGGGTGGGCGCAGGCAGTACTGGGGGGAGGGGAGTGAGCGAGAGGCTTCAGAGTACTTAGTTCCCAGTTGAGGTCAAACCATGATACGCTGCACCTTTTCAAATGAGTAATGGTAGATCCCAGGGGCAAAAAGGAGGACTGGGATAAAACTGTGATAGTTTTTAGGGGGTATAGTAATATTTGCAAGAATTTCAGTCTGTCTTCTTAAAAGAACTTCCTATGCACTGCAGATACTGAAACGAACTGCATTCCAAAAGTACAGTTCATTTTTTCCTTTTTTTTTCACACGAATGTTCCTTGCCTTGTGTTAGGTTGCCTTATACAGATAAGCTGCATAGGTTAACAAGAAGATGGATTTTGTTGCTTTCTGTTTTTATGAAGTTTCCAAGAGATATTAACAAGTTTCTAGGTATATCTAAGCAAGAAAAAAGAAAAAAACCCAACAACAAACAAACAACAAGAAAAAACCCAAGAGATACCACTGAAGAAATGGACAATTTTAACAGAAAGTATATACACAAGTAGTATACAAAGTACAAAAGCAGAATGTGACCTGAAGCAAATAAGAGTATACTTCCTTTAGCAAGTTGTCGTAAATTAAACTGTTACTGTTATCATACTCTGCAATAAAAGTCAGCTAAGAATACATTCAGGAGTTAATATATTACATCCAAGTCTCAATATACTAGCACTTTATCATTTCACTCCTAAGTTATTGTTTCACTTTTGCATGAAGACTGATGTATCTTCATGATAATCGAATTATAAAAAACTTCTGTTGTGTTTTAGTTTAGGATAAGCAGCACATTATTTGAAGCACTATTCTATTTGAGCCAGAAACCAGACTGACAAAATGGAAGGAGAAGGTAATAACCAACAACAAACACAGTCTCTGAAACAAGACAAGTAGCAACTGTATCCTCCACAACATGTCTCATGGACTAAAAACTATGAAGTGATCTTTACTCAGATTCTTACAGATTGTACAGGAAGAACAAAAGCACAATAAAATCTCAATAAAATGTAATAGCTTAAGAGCTGATTCTATCATCAAGTTTATAGAACATTTGGTCGCTACTAGCAATTCACTGAGACGGATTGTTTTCAAAGCTTAGATCCCATGCAGGTTTGTAATTTATTGCCACATACTAGAGAGGCTTTAAAATAAGTAATAAGGGAAGTTGAGCAGGATTTATGTAATTTCACTCCTTATTTTAAGCAAATGAGAAAATTAACTAATAGATTAATAACACAATAAAAAGCAAAGGGAAGAATATTACTACTGATGAAAACACAAGGCAAGGAAAGTTAATGAAAGGATTGTGTCTAATCTGATTAAAAAATGCATCTGGATAATTACAATTTGAGTGTCAAAAAACCCCAAAGATTTAGTACCCTTCCCCACCTTTCCTGCTCAAAACCAAAATACAGTTACTTTGGGAAACACCTGAAACCTAGTACTATTGTGTCATCAGGAACATAGCCATCATTAGAGGAAAAGAAAAAATAGTGCTAAAATACAAGTTTCCAAAAATTTCAGAAAGACAGCAATTAAGATTATAATCAGCCTAACATATGTAGTAAGAATTTGAGAGCAATGCCTGTCATGCAACCCTTATGAACCAGTCAGTGAACCAGGGCACACACAACTTTGAGTATGTTCTGTGAGTGAGTCTTTTTCTATAAGCATACAAGTGCAACAGTAAGGCTTGAGAGAAAGAGCCTGCCCCACTAGTGACTTCTTAGGACTAGAAACCATTTATATTAAAGTCTCCAGACTTCTGAAAGATTTATTTGGTGACACCCACATTTCAAAAGTACTCTAAATGAAATTTAACAAGAGAGGGTTGTCACCAGTGGCACGAAGTTCAGCAGGTGGGCAGTCATCAGTTGCAAGGATTGATACTGGGTACAATATTGTTTAATGTCTTCATTAACGACCTAGAAGAACACGGTGCACCTCAGTGAGCTTGTGGGTGATACAAAATTGAGAGGACTGCTTTGTAGATAATGGTTGGTAGTGACTAAAAACTATCAGGAAATCAATCTCCTTTTAAATTACTTTAACAATTTACATTCTTGCATTGACAAACAGTGATAAGGATCAATCTTTGTGAAATAAATGGGTAAGATTAAAAAAAACTACTTATACTTGAATTCCAAAACATTTTTCTGGAGATTGATAGATGCTAAATAATTTCAGCCCTCAATTTAGCCTCATTTCTTCTCTGCTGATTAGGATATTGTCAATTCTATACCAATATATTATTTTCCTCAGATAAAAGCTCTTCAATCTGATTGAAAAATACTCCATGTAGTA
>VZTJ01006240.1:34284-64422 GCA_013397795.1 Orthonyx spaldingii | reverse complement strand
AAAAAAAAAAGTGAAGACTGGCATCTCTTTAATCCTAGCCATTTCCTTCTAACTTCTGCAACAAATTCAAGGTGCTAAACTTCAATATGTGAAGTACATGGACACACTTAGAAAAACTCACTTTCAAAAAAAAAAAAGACAAAAATATCACAACCAAGAAACCCCCTAATGCTTAAAAACTCTGACTAAGGATCAGCTAAGAGGAATTTGATTCCTGAACACCTTTAGGTATGTAGGCCTAAACAATTAGTTGTGGACAACACTTAGAGAGTTAGCAACACAGGGAACAGACTGCAAGTTTCCAGACTAACATCCTTATTTCTGGATCTTCTTTCCTGTTCAATAGACACGACAGTTACTAGAGGTAAGCCTACAATTTAGAAAAACACATTATTGTAGATCATAACCATCTCTCACCAAGTAAAACCACAAGTCCTAAATTATTTCATATTAAAACAGTATGTTTTTACCATATCAGTTTATTTGCCTGTGTCTTTCACTATACCTACATGGATTTGACAGTTTTGACACTGGTTCGCTTCAAATGGGGTAAAAATGTTATTTCAGAGTATAACATAAATATTCTTTTCTCTGTAATTTCCATTACTGATATTGCTGACAAAAATTTAAAAAACCAAAAACAACAAAACAAAACCTAATTTTCAAAGTAATATTTAAACAATTGTTATTTCCACACTAAAAGCAACCCAAAGTAGCAATCATTTTTCAAAGTTAACTTCTGAAACCTGAAGCGTTAAAGTTGATGCATTTAGGACCTTCTTTAGGCTGTACCACATGCCTCTTTTTTTTTCTGTAGGGAGGAATGTAGCTGTCAATCATGCTTTCTCTTGCAACATAAATGTTTTGCAACTTGTCACTTACATTACATGTAATGTAGGTAGCTTAGCACTAAAAACCATTGAAAAACCTGCATAAGTTAAATGCATAAATTATTATTAGGGTGACAGAAAAGGTAACAAGTGTCTTGTGACTCCATTTGCTTTGTTTGTTAAGGAAGAGAAAGCTAATTAGCTGCAAATGTCAACCACGAAAACCTAGACCTGTTTACGTCAATATAAGCTTTGGAGAAGCTAAAATATATTTCACATTTCAACTCCATTCCCCCCTGCCTTGTCTCTTTTCTGGAAAGCAGGATATTATTATGAAACAGTAAGTATCTACAAAACAGGGAACACATCAGGCATAAAAATCAGAATAATTTTTTTTTAATAAACAATTTCCTGTATGATTTTAAATATGCATAAGCTATATGAAATTAATATCTTCATTTTTTTATTATCATATCTAGAATTTTGTTGTAAAGAGTCACTCTGTATAAAAAATTTAATCTAAAAAATCACAGCAAGAATAGTGGTTGCAAATTTAAACTTTATGTGGCACTGTTCAACCTTTAGACTAGAAAGGCTGGATATTTCATAAAAAATTGGAAAATAGTGCAATTTTTATTTCATTTCAGAATTTGCAGAGAAACCTAATCTATTGTTAAAGTATGAATTTTAAGGACACTTACACAAAGTGTGAGCTTTAAAACTCTCTTCTTTTACTGTCTTCTTCTATCACATTTTCTTGTCTGGCAAAGTATAAGAAAAGGGAAAAAAGCAGAAAAGGGGAGAAAGCAAAGGCAAAGGAAGGGGTGGTGGTCAGACAGGAAGAAAAGGATGAAGAGTGTATTTTCTTGATTTTCTAACTGTTTAAGATACAGAAGTCAGTGCCTCTAGAGCTTTCATGAAATCTTATTTAGTTTTTACTACATATTTTTCAAAAACTAAAAATTACTATCTTTTATAGAAATCTATCTGTGCTACATTAGCTCTCAAACTTTTCCTTCCCTATTCTTTTACGCAATATCTTGATCCTTTTCCACCTCCATCTACAGCACGTGCTTATTACAACATGCTTTCTCAATCCTTCATGCTATACTGAAGGTCTGACCAATTAGCCTCACTTTCCTTCATGTCTGTTATCACAGACTTATTTATTCCCCTTTACAAAATTTGATTTTCCAAAACCATCTTCCTTTTACAAACTGCTGTGACAGTCAACTGTCCACAGAGAAAGGTGTCCAGGTAAAGGACAACAAATGAAGAGACCACATTGTCAATCTGAAAATTGAAACTCTTGGCCATTTTTAGCATCATTGTTCTTAAATTGACACTATGTACTACAAAGTTAGCTGAAGAAAAAGCATCCTTAGAAATTCCAGCCACTGATAGTAAAAACTGAAATGATCAGGTTCCTAGGAGAGTTAATGCTGGATTTAAAATGCTAGGAGAGGTTTTGTTCAACTCCAGCTCTGAAAACAAAAATGAATAGAAAACAACTGCACAAAAATCCATGTAAGAAAAAAACATAACTGTTCCTTTCCAGGGAATAAATGAAGAATTCATTCTAGGAAAAAAAAAAACAACTGGCCCACAAGGTGGCAGAAAAGACACATATACACACACACACACACACACACACACACACACACACACACACACACACACACACGCACACGCACACACACACACGCAAATCCAAGAAAAACTTCCTGACTCACATTTGAAGATACACATCTAGTGTTAGTAGCATTTCATCTAGTAGCCACACATACACACAAAAGTTAGGTGTAACAATGAGGTAAGGTATCAGTTTATTCACATGGCTTCCTTACACATTCATTATAGTGTGGAAAACTAGATAGGTAGTATATTATTATGTACTAACGACACCATTTTAAGAATACTGCCTATACATTTTCTGCAAAAACTAGTATCTAGAGATGCAGTTTAGTAAGCACAGCTCTTTCCCAAAGTGTGTTCTGTCCTACCCTTAAATTAAAAAAACTCGTTCATATACTGAAGGGTTTCTGATAAATCTTTATTACAGTGAATGCTGTCTAGTTTTAGTTCCAGTTCAGCATTGGTATAGTGGGATTCCAGTTCAGCTTAAAAAAATAATCAGCACTTGGGGTCTACATGTTTTCAAGCAAGGTCAAAGAAAAAAACTCCAAACATAAGAACTTAACATTTTCTAACTAAAATGCCCAACACCACTACCACCATAGTAGCTAAATGATGTAACTACAGAAGTGGTACAAAGAAAGCAAAACAGTTATTTACATAACCATCCTTAAACAGTTAATGGCATGGAAGTTGATGTCTTTGAACTCCTTGAAACGTTAAACACTACGTGCATAAAAATAAAATTAGCTAGTGTAGAGATATTTGAAAACAAGCTGACACCAATCCTTATTTTTATGACATGCACCTACTAGAAATACTACACACATCTGGTAGTTTTTAACTCCAAATGCATGCCTGTGTAAAATCCATTACCAATTTTTTCCCACCTTCTCATGATTATCGATAGAGACTGACTGATACCTATAGAGAATTTGAAGCCATATGACAAATATTCATTTGACTTTGCTTCTTTTTGATCTTTCTTGTAGTATGCAGAAATTTCTTTAAAACATGAAACATCTGAAATTAATGAAACATAATGGAAGATTAAAATATAATCACTGACATGCTCTTTCTTACCCACATGTCATTTTAAATGCTTTGAGTAGTTATCTCTCTCATACTAGATCATATTGATAAATCAGTTATCTGACTATCAAGTTAACATACTACTTTAAGTGTTCCCCTACAGTGACTGAGCTTATGAAACTTACTTTTTAAAATTCAATTAATGAAGATGTTATTAGGTCAACTCCAATAGTATCATTGTAAGACAAACTGATAAACCAATGTAGCTCTATTATGTTCCAGTCACGAACAAACATAAACTTCAAAAATTACCTTAATTATATTAGCTTCTGAAATTCAATTATGAACATGTGAATTACACAGACCTTAATACACTAAGAATGTTGCTAAGCTGCAGCTAATCCTAGAAGTTCTAGTCCACAGAAACTCTACTTTGGCTGCTTACTAACTTCATTTTAGGACAAATTGTGGTGGCTTAGTGTGCTGAGTAGATTTGCTGATTTGGACAACTGCAAGATCATTACAGAAGGCATGTGCTGTACAACATGATAAAAATAAATCTCAGGTGATGTTAAACAATTTATTCAAAATGCAATTAATGTACTAATCATCTTGCTTTTCTCACTCCTTTTTAGACTGTTTAGAATTCAATCCTCTAATAGGTGATACATAAGTGATTATATTCATCATATTAGAGGACTGAATTCAGAGCTAACAGCAGAATTGAGTCTCTTCAGCTCTACACTCCAATAATATACACAACATGAACATCTATCTCCACATATCCATTTACTGTTTTGCATGTTCTAAGTATTTCACTGACTTAAGTGTAGAAAAAAAATCTCAGTATATACAGCAGATGTTTCAATCTCTATATAACCTCTAGGCTAGAAAAAACTAATATAACCCTCAGGCGCCCTGGCCCATGCAGTGAAGATCCTTGTCTAAGAGCTGAGAATCTTTAAATTCAGTACTCTGTTTTCCCACACTCCTTTTCGTGACCTTTGATATGTCTCTTTGCCTTTTCAACCCTGCAATCCTCTCCATCAACCTTACCATCTCTGAACCAGTAATACCCAGTAATAAAGAAATGGCAGTATACAGCACAAAATGGATTATTCACAGATTTGTAGGACTGAAACTGTTGACTGTAACAATTGAGTCCTGACAGATATTTTCTGTGGAAATAAGATCTGGTTAATGTTTATGACCAAAAAATCAATTCCCAAATACCTAATCATTTTAGTTCAAATATTCTCAGATGAACAATAGACACTGATAGCAATTGTATAATCTGCAAAATTTAGATTTCTCATTTAAAAGCAAATCATGAGCAATAAGCTCATTGTCAAACAGTAGGTCAGGTAGTAAGTTATGCAGTGACAAAGCCACAAGCATCTTATGTGTGATCTTTTTAATCACAACAGCACAAACGAAAAGCAAGGAATAGTTCTGTGCAACTTACTTTAGCATCTAGATTATCACTATGCTCTGCATTTAGTTCAGATTTAGCTCAGTAGGTTTTTTTATTGATTAAGTTATTTAACTGACTAAATTAATGAAATCCAACTCACCATGAACAATTTTATTCTTTAATTACTTTTTTACACTAGTCTTTTACTAGCAAAGTCTAAACTATCGTAAAGTGTCTTTAATAAACCAGACAGCAAAACAGCATTGAAAGTATTTTGACTAAATCATATCATGTCGCATTCAGAATACATTTTCTGAAACTGGTAGCTGAATAGCTCAATTATCCAGTGCTAGTATCTCTTTTTAGTCAGTATTGTACCAAAAAAGAAAATACAATCCTAAGCAAAAGTGAACCCTAGACAGATTATCTATTAATTTGAAAAAAAAAAGGTTTAATAAAACGGAATAAGACGTGAAAGAAGGTGTAGTTATTTTTAGTAAGAATATACATAAAACAACTACATTTCTCTGGTAATTGTCTACCAACAGAAGCATGGATCAAAAATGCACCTAAAACATATATCCTCAGCCCCACACCTGGAAACTCCCCTGACCACCATGACCTTTCAAACAATCAAGAGTGATCTCCCAGTGACATCAGCGAGCTCTGTCAGTATTCCTATTTTGTGCGCATTGTCCCTGAACCAATGGACTTTTTTATGTCCTGTTTGTTTAAATACTCCTAACTTGATACTCCTTCACAGAGGGCAAACCTTCCATGATCCACAGATTTTCCACTGGTATCTGTAACTCCTGAAGGCAGCTCTTACCAATAAAGACCAAGGTGAAGAAGGTGCCTTGTGTACCTTGGCCTTGACCATGTCCTTTTCTACCAGATCTGCCCCAAACTGCATCTAGAAAACTCATCTGCAGTTACTATCTGGACATTTCATTCCCTATCCTCCCTTTCACACATTTCTATATTTAAATAATCCCCAAAGAGAGTGCTGAAAGCAACTTATTTTTTAGAGTGATCAGCTGTTCCCTTGTGATCACACTCACTGCAGGGTATGCAAGACTGTGACATCACAATTCTTTCAGTCATTCAGCTACAGTTTGATATTTTGCTGATTCAACTCAAAATTAAACTACTTGCTTTTTTCATTAAATATTTGTCTCACATACTGAAGAAGAAACACAGAATGGAAGTGAAAAGTGAAGGAAAGAACTGTAGTATGCAGCCAGGAGTGACTAACGGTATGAGCTGGAAGTCAAATTCTCAACATTTAAGACATTGTTATCTGGTAAAAGGTATTTTTTCAACACTACAATGGTTTTGTTTCAGATATTAAAAACAACAATATCAAAGAAAGCTCAAATAGTACTAGAATTTATTTGGGAACACCCTCTCCCCCCCTTCGCCCAAACTCAAATACATGGCACAATTGACATGTTAATAAATTTTGATAAAATAACCTAGTCAAGCACACTAAGGAACTGAAATTTTTTAGAAGAACTGACATATGTCTGAACCTATAACACTATGGTTTTACAGTGAGCATTACTGCAGTTATAAATTAATATTATTTTGAAATAACAACACCAGATACATCCTACGTTTGCCACTTTTATAAGAGCGCTGGCACGCCAATTAATTATTCAAAGGAACTACACTGATTTGAATGTCACATTTGTCATGTCAAAGCAACCTTCAAGTTCAAAAGAGACTGTCTTCTACAGAAAAGGAAAAAACAGGCCTAGCTAGTGAGACTTCACATAATTACAGTATTATTTATCTAATGATTAGAGGCTTAATGTATTTTATTTCAGTGAGGTAAATGACTGTAAGGTGGTATCACCACTATTCTCATACTCATGTAAAAACTGAATGGTGTATTATCTCAAGGCATGAATAACTTCATTTACTGACTGGTTTTGGCTTAGTAGTTATATTCCATGATCAAGTAAGAGAAAATTAAAATAAAGTTTGCTTTATAGGTCAGCACCTTTAATGACTGTAATAGAAAAATTCTGTGTTTCTAGAAAGACCTAGAAATTACCCAAGTTCCAAACACAGGGCTTTTTGTTCTAGTATGCTTCAAAAATCAAATTATGAGACACAGCAATTCACACACTGTATCTGTAAAATTCTTAAAAGAGAAGTCCTTAATGACAGCTTTCTCATCAATAACTAATACAAAATAGGTAGCCCCAAGGGCTACATTTAAGATTGTATGATCATAGCATTTTCAGAGTAGTCAAAAATTCTATTAAAAACACAAGGCGAATGAAACACAAAGACTTAGTACATGAAAGTATAAATGTAAAGTTGTATGTAACGTTTAGCAATACTATTTAGATACCATCCTAATTATCACAACATAAAATGCATTTGGAATAAAAATGACAAAAGAATATTTTTTCTCAGAATACCACAGAAATCTTATATTCTCAATTACCAGAAACATAGGAAAATACCTAAGAAAATCTGTAAATCTTAGGCAACTCAGAATTTTCCAATAATGAAACCCTTGCAAAAAGAGGTAAAACACAAGCATTCTGAAGAATTACTTGCCAGAAATATAAAAAGACATAAATCTCATATAAATAGACATAAATCTCATAACCTGAAAATTTCATCTACCTCTTCAAAAGGTCACTATCAAAGATTATTTTTGTACATCTTTGTCCTCTCTAGATAAAAGCAGGTCTGATTCACAAGAATACTGCACCACTAGCTTCCTACACCTATCTTTCCAATACAAGTAACTTTAAAATCTTCAAGGGCATATCAAAAAGAGAGATACTGAACACACAAATTCAGATCCAATGCATAAACAGCATTCTGTACTTATATCTGATTAAAGGCTATGTTTATGTGATGTAGACCTATTAAGTTAGGTGTTAAGTATTTAATTAAGCAGAAAAATATCTCATTGACATTCTTCACTCTACTTGGCAGATAAATGTGGCATAAATAACAGTATACGATCAAACAGTGAATACTGTGCATGGGTAAGTTCATACAAGAAGACTATCATACATTGTCCAGTAGCATATACCAAAAAATTAATTAGATGTTGTAGTCCTCCACACAAGAATTACATCTAATGCTAATACAGCTTTTTGCTTGGAAGCATTCACTACTTAAGCCTCTTTCTTTACCCATTAAAAAAACTCTGCATTTTTAAACATCTTATAATTTTACACAGCATTTCAGTAACACTACATAAACCAACATTATTGCTTGTATTTTTTATTTTGCTCATAGTGTATTGAGGAAAGGAAGACATCACCACAAAAATTAAACAGAAAGCAGATGTTTGTTTCAGAATTGGTGTCTAGTCAATTATTCCAAACTATGCTTTCCAACTTACCACCATTAAATAAAAAAATAATCCGTTTGACTTCTTACAATAAACTGCAGTGTAATTGTTCCTACAATAAATCAATATGAGAATAGAATATTTACATTAAATGAAAAATTCTGAAAATAAATTTGCATATCTGTGACAGCACAGAAACCTCTTTCTCATGAGAAAATCTTTCTATTTATGGTAAACACGAGATAAGGTGTTCAGAGCTCTTTTAGGAACAGGCGGTGAATACCTGTGGCCAACCAGCCCCAGGGGGCGAAGGGCTGTGGCCAATCCCAGCAAGCGTTCCTTTTGTATATAAAGCTGCATTTAAATAAATAATTCCCTTTTCTCAGCAATCTCATCTTGTGTGCCTCTTGTTTTGACATTGGCTCAACAGCGACACATATCAACAGCACTAATATAAAAAAAAAAATAGGAGCACACACACAATGCCAAGCCACAACACATTACGTTTCATGGCAATCCAGTAGGAAGATAAATGTTCAAGCCAATAAGACTACACAGATTTTCTGCCAAAATTCTTGTTTTCTATTGTCCTTCAAACTTCAGAGACCTACTTCCTCCCAGTTTTTCTTTTTACTTTTCCAAACACTTGAATTAATTTCCTAAAATTACATACTTTTACAGTTAAAAACAAATCAATAAAATCGGGAGTAAGTATTTTATTTTCTTTTTTGCTCACCTTCCATTTTTGTACCTCAATATTTTCCATTGTTACATGTTACAAGACTCTACAGTCGGTTTTCTGTCCTCCCAGTTTTTAGTTATTACGTTAAATAATATTTTTCTCTTTCATAAAAATTGCAAGCTCTAAGAAATGCAAAATATCCTTTCCAGATGAAAGTTTCACTTGAACTCCCCTAAAAGCACAGGAAACAAAAAAATACTCATTACCATCATCTCTCACACAGCATCAAATACCTAACCTCTGCTCTTTTGATTTGAATGAAAAAGGGTATTTTTTGGTTTTTTGGTTTTTTTTAAATTATGAGGCCTGATAGGTTAAGTCTGGATGAAGTAGAAGCCTAAACCCACAAATCCAGTTACTTAGGTTTGTCCAACAACATTATTAGTAAGTAACTACTCTAAGCAACAACTCTGGTCTAAAACTAAAAACAAGCACTAATTAATACAACATAAAGAAATCCAGCGATGTAGGAGAAGGGGTACAGGCACTTCTGGAAAGTAAACCACATTCTTAAAGAAATTCTGGTTGTAATCTACATGATTTAAGAACATGTATTTGCCATAATAAATGCTCTATACTCTTTGTTTGAATGTAAGGTTAAAATGCTTGAGACTTCTCTGAAAATATCACGACTGTAGTATACAAAACAATTCTCAGTAAAAATACCTTCAAGAGTCATAATCTATGAACAATTTAAAAGGTATGTTCCCTTTTCTTTTAATTTCTTCGTTCTATATCATAGCTATAATTTCATTATGAGATCGTAACCTTCTTCTAAACTACAAACCTCTAATTCTGCTAAATCCTTCAAACTCTTCTAGCTCTCCAGCTGTGGCAGTAGTTACTTTACCACATAAATACCTCTGTAGTGCACAAAATTACTTAGTAATCAACAAATGCTAGTGAAATGCTTTTGCTAAGATGTCACACTTAGACTACATTACTCTAGTAATCTAAATAATTTTTTAAGCTTTAAAATTCAACAGTTTAAATGCGCTGTTAGTCTAAATTACTAACATCATACAAATTGAGAACGTTGTTCAGACTACTGCTTAATTCACAATTCAAATAACGAAACTCTGTTTTTGAATACAATCACATAAAAGAATCTTGTTTCATTAAATACATCCAAAATATCTCTCTGCCACCATACTAATACCCTTCACCGTGAGAAATCTAGTGTCATATGAGGAAAAACTGAATAAGAAATGCTTTACTGTGAAGTTGATGAGACACTGGAACTGCCCAGAGAAGTTGTGGATGCCCCAATCCCAGGCAATGTTCAAGGCCAGGCTGAGTAACGCCTTGAGCAACCTGGTCTAGTGCGAGGTGTCCCTCCCCATGGCAGGGGAGTTGGAACTAGATGGTCTTTAAGGTCCCTTCAAATCCCTTAACATTCTATGATTCTATGAAAATGCTGAGATTAACAGCTAAAATGTAGAATACTATCTGTAGTCAGACTTTAGAGGTCCACTGAAAAGAAAAGCTTTTTTCAGAATTCAGGTTTTAAGACTCCTGCAATAAAACACTACTGATAAACATCTGAACATACTGAAACATCAAAATCCAGCAAAACAACTCAAGTCAGATCTGTAACTTACAACTGCTTATTTTTTTTCTTCTATACTGTGCAGCCCCTTGAGTTGTCCCTGTTATCAGTAACTAGAATGTTTTATACTCTTAGAGCAGTTTTCATCTATTCAGAAAACAGAGGGTGCCATCTTAATGGAATACAGCAGATTACAAATAACTAATTTAGTTTTTTTGTTAAGGTCACTGGTCCTTACTATAGTGACACTTCAATACCATCCCAAAAACAGATACAGGAACTGAAAAGAGGTGTTAATCTAGTGTCCATCTACATCTTTATTTAACAACCAGTGTTACAAGTTTCAACTGTTAGCCAGGTCAAAACATTTAAACTGAAATGTAATCATCCAGAATTACAACTATTACTATTTTATGAGATGATTTCTGTCTCTCATCTCAAATCACTTGCTTGTCCATATATTTCTACCTTTCACACATAACAGGTCTTGAAAATATGAAATACTGACAGATTATTGACATAAAACAAATCTGTTACTCAGTTTTATTCATTACGTCTTTTAACAGTATACTGACAAGATACTTCCAAACTTTTCTAAACAACATGTGTATTGGTACAGCTAGGGGTTTCTATGAAGATCCAGTACAGGCCCATTTATAAAAGAAGTTAAGATTTAAAAGCAATTGAAAGTGGTTACTAAATACTCTTTTTCGTTAACAACTAATTCAATGTTTCTTTGTTTTCCCCAATGTTTCAAACTACTGGACTTCAAAGTCATTCATTGGAAGCAGTTTTGTCAGGCTTTTGGTACCACAATTTTCAAAATTACTTTCATTTTGCAAAGAGATTCACCACTTTGAGAAACAGAATCTCCCTAAATTCAACACTAGTTTACTGTGAAAAGAAAGCCATGACAACTGTTTGCATTCTTGCTTTATTATTGCATCCGGCCTGGTCACTATTGGAAATTCAATCTATTATTGTTGCTAGGAGCCTGTTGCTATGCAACCTAAAAGGGTTATGCAGCACTTTCAGGCTGAGAAGCCTTGAAAACACCACAGGCCTTCTCCTATGGCTCTAACCAGTTTATTTAAATAGATTAACACTCTCCTTAGTCAACCAATTCCAGGCATACTATTAAAAAAAGTTACAATGACAGATTTGAATGCTGTAAACAAACACAAACCCCAAAAAATTACGCAGAAGCAATAAATCTGACCTATACTGCATGCTACAGCAAAGCAGACAGCAGTATTTCCCCCATCATTTAAATTAGCAAAGTTAAAATCTGTCAACTCCAAACTCCTTCAAAGTTTAACCTTCATATACTAACCAACTAGTATAATGGAGTTGTTCAACATGCTCTGCAAAGATATTTTATAATAAACTTTTGACAGAACAATACATTTTAATACAATTTTCATACACTAGATCATAGAAGTGTGACTTTGAGGAAAAAAAATAACTTCATTAACTTTAAAATGGCAGAATTACATATCTTATTTATAATATATATCAAAAGATGTCCAAGAAACCTCTAAGCAGATTTCAAGTGAGTTCTATCTCTGTGTGTCTTTGTCACCTTTACACATTATACATATTAGACATCTACGTAAACCTCTGCAGATTAATTTCTTTCAGCAATATTTTTGTAAATCTGCTGAAGAATGGCTAAGAAATGACATGCAAAAGAGCTGATTATTATGGCTTTTCTTTCTAATAATCTGAGGCTGTTCCATTCTGCACCAAAGAACAAGTTGTTCTATGGCACCCGAATTAAGAAAACTGCATTTCCTTCAGCTTGGTCCTTTGAATGGATCCATACAACAACACTGTAGCATGGATTGTGAGTGTTTGCTGCCTGACTCTCCAGAAGGTTGGGAGTGCAAAATAAGTTGCAAATTACTCTTTTTCTGTGGCAGCATCTAGTTTTTCTTACGTTTTCAAGCTAATAATTTTGTTAGTATGTTTTTCAGAAACTTCTAGTCCTCTTTTGAATAAGATGGACAGGCATATCAGAAAAGAACAAACCAAACTTGTTTCCTTAAGAGTACAAATTTAAGAAATTAATGCACTGTCCTAAAAGTTATTGGAAATGTTAAGATTAGTTATCTAGACAACAGATGTAACAGACAGTGCCACAAAATGGATTTCAGTAGTCAGATAAGGAAATGCTAGGGTTTATCCTTTCCAAAATGTTTTGTACTACTTAGTGGCTGATGTTTTTTAGGGGAACCTTGAAAACAATAAGAAATGTGAAGCATGTTCTGAAGACAAGAATCTCAGAGGGTTGGGGGTAAGAGGGAAATTATGAGCAGAATGCATTCATGAATTCAAACTCTTTCAACTACAACTTTGTTGCTTTTCCAGAAGTTGTAAGTTTGCGAAATCTTTTTCAAAGGCAAAACTGAACTTTTCACCTGTGTCAGGGTAACACTCAAACAATAAAAAACTTGACTTACCCCCTGGACGTGAGGGATTTAACCTAGAACAGTTGACAGCCACTAATCTAGTAGAGTCCACAGCCAAATACCAGAATAAAACACATTCCATCGACTTCTACAGCCAAATCCATAAATCTAAAGAATTGCTCTGTATAACCACCATTGATAGTTTACATTTTATGATTTCATAAAAAAAAGGATCACTGTAATATTGTTACCCTAGTCATCGTGACCTCAAAGATGACAGGCATCTTGGACAACACCAGCAACTAGATATAGCTAGAGGTGTAATGGAAGCATGTTATTCTGTAAAACTACCTACAGGTTTTGAATTAAAAAGTAGGTTTTGATTATCTGAACTAAGCTCTGCAGTCAACATTTTGTTAGAGCTTGTTAAGTACTTCTGTGCTGCCCAAGAATTTATTAGACACAAGGAGGACTTTGACAAAGAGAACAGATCCAAGGCTATGTCCATGTACCATTTTTCCTTAAATGTTCTTCTGTAAGTATATTTTCTTTAATGTTACTGAAGCAAATGACATTTGTAGACATCAGTGGTTTCTTTACACAAAACAGAATAGGGCCTTGATTTTTTCAGTCTGGTGAGACACTCTGGTTGTCTTCACTGACGGTTTAGTAAAAGAAATTTGACCAGAATCTCATCATAATTAGCTCAAGGACAAGCCTACGATTCCTTCATTCTTTATTACAGAAGGTAACTCACTTGTAAGCTGGCCATCCAAAGAAGCTGTGCAAGCTGACTGTTCCCTTGATTCTATGAGACACTCCCACATTAGTAAGATGACTTATGAAGGTGATCTTTCTCCCATAGTTCTAGAATCCTATTCTTAGGATATCATTCACTACCACTAAAATTAGACCAGACCAAATGCATGTACAACTGCTCCCCTGAGTTCCCTGAAACAACAACAAATATACCCCATAACTAAAACCCCCAAATAACTCAAGATCTTAGATATTCTTCAAGCAGTCCACTCCTCAATAAGTGGGGTTATTTTCCACAGAGTCTGGAGATTCACCTGTTCTCATGTAGATGGTAAAAGAAACAGATTCTGAATTTCTCAATTCAAGTTCTTTCCAATTACATCAAACTGACTAAAAGAACATTCCTCCAAATATATTTTCTTAAGTGTCAATTTTGTATACATTGCCATGAAACACGCTAAAGCACCCTGAGAGAAAGCTAGAGATGAGCAAACATGAAAGCAAGGTGGCTGTTGGCAAACAAAGAATCAGGCAGCCCCTGAAAGCCGATCTCGGCACCTGTAGGCTATCCCTACAACCAACTGGGTATATGTCAGCACTGTGTGATGCTTAGCAGACTTGTCACACCCCACTATCTCAGGTAAACTGTTAAATATTAAACCACATGCAAGCCAGACATCCAACAAGGAACACGAAAGAAAAACCAGCCAAACTGTGGATACTGGACTGCAGAGTTTAATAACTAAAAGTGACTGTCACAAAAGTACTGAAAAAATAATTGTAATTGCAAAATGTAAGTAAGCAGGTATCACTATCACCAATGATAATATAACAAAGCAGCAAAAAAGGACTACATCATAAACTGTAAAGGAAGGAAAAATGCTGACGTAACAAAATTCAAGACTGGCATATACAGGGAGGGAGGCAGGCAGGCAGGCAGGCAGGCAGGCAGGCAGGCAGGAAGGAAGGCAGGCAGGAAGGAAGGCAGGAAGGCAGGAAGGCAGGAAGGAAGGCAGGAAGGCAGGAAGGCAGGAAGGCAGGAAGGCAGGAAGGCAGGAAGGCAGGAAGGAAGGAAGGAAGGAAGGAAGGAAGGAAGGAAGGAATTCTTTTTTATTTAATAAATTTATACTCAATTTAAGAGCAAATTCAGCAGCAGCAATTCTACAGGAAATATACAAGAAATGCATTATGTTGAAAGCAATGACAAAAAAACCTCTCACTCCAAAAATACTATTTTCCCAAATATGCTTGAAATTTACTGTTGCTCTTGACAATATTATTTAAGATACTAATTTTAACTGTATTTGCCTTCCTGTGTGACCTTTCCCAATACCTTAGCCTTCACAAGCACATATTTATTCACAAGACGCTGTGACTATCAGTGTTGATTTTGATATCACATGAAATGAAATATATTTTTACTTTTAAAATGCAAATTCATACACAAAAAAAATAAACAAAAAAATTCTGCAAGCCAAACATACAAAAAACCTCCCACATGGCTTTTTGTTGACCTCACTGTAAAAGACATTCAATTTCAAACAGCACATTCTGTTCTGCTTTTCCAACCTAATAGTACTGAGCACCTGAAAAGATACTTATTTGAACAAACCACAACTTGTATTTCCTGGATAGATACCAATATTTTAGTTTTATTCCATGTGTGACTTAGAACAAACCACTTCAACTTATATTTTCAGCTTACAGGTATATATTTGTAACAATATCCTAAAACTATTAAATCCTCTTTACTTACCACTACCCTTCTCTCAAAGAAACAGTTCTCTAAGCCCTTAGATAAAATTGACTGTAGAAAGCATTTGAAAATATGAAATCATAAAATGAAAACATGCATAATCATTCTTATTAGCTAGGTTTATCTAGCATGGCTTTTTTGCCCTCAAAGAAAAAACACGGAGTTAAAAAGAAATGAAGTATAGTGTAAAACCCAAACGAAGTAAAGAATAATGAAAAACATACCAGAACACAGAAATGTGAATAAAAAAATAATAAAAAAACTAAAAATTTAAGGCAAAATCATTAATTATTTTTAAAAAAGGGTAAAGAATGTAATTAATCAAGCTGGTACTGTACAATAGTGAATACTTAACTAAACTCTTTGTTTATAGTAATTGTACTTATAACATAAATTGAATATTGAGAATTGCACAACTGGACCCACAGCATGTTTGTTTGTTTATTTGTTTTCTGGCTTCTAAGGTTACAAAACATTCCTAACAGAAATCTTCATACAACCTGACAAGAAGCTTGATGCCCAGGAAGTTTAAGTAATATTACTTTCCAGGGATGGTTTGACAAAAAGTTATGGTAACTGATTTTTATAATTATTTGGTAAGATTTTTTAATTAGGCTCTAACCTACCTCACCTATAGAGAATAAAACACCAAATATAAAGAACATTCAGCAACAATATTTATTCAAGATTTATGTCATGAACAGCAGAAACTGAATTTGATTTCTAAGTCTTAAGACATATGACTACATAACATACCATTTCATTATTCTTCCATAATTGCCAAGCAACAGTAAAAATAATATCAAACAGATATCATTATCTATCTCACTTATAATAAGGAAACATAGAAATCTAAACTATGACACATACAAAACCAAGACTGAACGCTAATTATATAATTTTTGAGATATGCTGAAGTTTATTTCACTTGTTTTGCTTATTGCAGCTCTTTGTTTTGCCCAGCAAGATCTCTACTGCTTGAATTTCTTGATATTCATTATAATTAGTGACTTTGAAAAGTCAGGCAGAACTTGACAGGAATATTCTAAAAGATAAGCACAACAGAATAGAGGTACTTGATAAAAGTACTGACTATGTTATGGGGTTAGATCTTTTAGGGCACTTTGAGTTTCACTGTGAGTTTCATATTAAGTTATATTAATTTCATATTCATTAAGTTATATTCATATTAAGTTATACTAATTTCATAATAATTTCATATTTAGTTCAATCAGAAAAAGGATTTTTTCCTTTGGAAAAAGTTCATTGGAAACACTTTACGAAGATCCTACATCCCTCCTTAAATTCTCAAATTTGACAGACGTAAGTCTAACATGTTACGAATGAAATAAAAACACATGTTTTAAATAATGTATTTGCTTATCCAGGCCTTAATCATTCAATTCAACTCAGCTTATTAGCTGATATGAAACATCTGCATTTAAATAAAGGGATTATTTACTAATACTACTATGATTATCAAGACTACATTTAGCATAATTAGTAATATATACATATGTTTTTGCTTATCCCTCAAGCAGTGCTAAACAAGAGTAAGAGAAGTCAAAGTACATTAATTTTGCTATGTATCCAAATGTCCCACCATGATAAACTCCAGCCAAAACAAACAAAAGACGCCCAAAGAGAACCACTTCAGTCAACAGAAGCATTGCTTATGGAACTATTTTTCTGATTTCACCAATAATGGTTACTGTGATACATACTTCTTTGATCCTTGCTCTTGATCTCTATAATTGCTATTAATTCTATATTTGCAGCTATATGATAAAGCAATCATTTTTTTAAAACAAACACCTCTTTCCAAATACTCAAAAATTATCATCCTTGCTTGTGAAATCCTTTTCTTTTGGACACAATCCAGTTCCTATCAAAATGAACAGGGATACAGGCAAGTTACAGGAAAATATTTTAGATATGCTCATCACAAAGAAGAACCCCTCTTCAGATTGCTGGCTTTTACATACATTGAACACCACTTACAAATCACCAGGCAGTTAGCCGAATATAGAATGTTTCATCAACACCCCTGAACTTGTTTCAACAAAGGAAACTATCCCATTTATTTTAAAATTCTAAATAATTTCCAATAAAAATGTTGTTTGCAGTTCTTCTTCTTTTAATTTATTCTTCTCTTTTGCTGCAACAAAAGAATTAAAAACTGCAAATTAAGACTTTTTTAAATACACACAAATAAATGTCCACAGAAATCAGCAACTGGGGTTTGGTTTTGCCAGGTATTCAACCAAGGTCCTTCCTTCTTTTATAAAACCATTGTTCATCATTGTTTTCTCCTGAAGAGATCTAAAAAAATTGTTTTCCTGCTACTGCAGTTTTCTCTACTGCTTTTATTTTTTTTGCCTCAGCAGGACTCCAGTGAAAAGTCTCAGGGTTTCATTCTAAAATAGTGTTTAAATAAATGTGAGGAAGGCAGTCTATGTCCAGTCATAAGTTTGCAAAATCCAGAGAATAAAGTGTTGGACCAAAATAAAAGAAATTTAACACACTGAAGAAAAAAAGGAACCCAAGAGTTCTATGTGGTTAGGGAGAACATCTCTTGGGCACCCAATCCAGGTCTTTGTGATATATGTCAAGAGTACTACTTTCTGACTCTAGCTCTATCCCTCCATTTTTATCTCCAGACGTAAGGATTCAAATGCAGTCCTAAGAAACGGAACTGGCCAACAAGCATATAAGACAAACTAGATCACATCTAGAAACTTCTGCTGTAGAGCAAGAACCACAAATAAAATCATAGTATAGCTTCGGCAGCCGTGGATTTCAGGAGCTGCCAAGCCCAACTTCCCATCCAAAGCGGGTTCAGACTTGGCATTAGACCAGATCCCCAGGGCTTTATCGAGCCAGAGCTTGAAAACCTCCAAAGACGAAGATGTTGGAAAACCTCACTTGGTCCAAACTGCACTGCTGGGCTGTCCTCATGGAGAAAAAGGTCTTCCTTGTCTCCAATCTAAACCTGTTTTGTTTTAACTTACAAAAACTGTCTCTCATCCTTCTACCATGCACTTTCACAAGAAGTGCACTTCTAAGGAAGGCTGCTTTTAGGACCCCTGAAACTCTCTCTTCTCAAGATGGAACAAGTCCATCTCCTTCAGCGCCTCCTCACAGATATGTGCACTCTAGCTCCTGACCGCCTTAGTGGCCCTTTGTTGAACTTACTCCAACCAACATCTTTCCCATAGCTGCAAAAGAGTGAGTGTAAAAGCAGAAATGGATGTGAATGTTGTATAATAAATACAGAAGAGAAGTGGATAAACATTCCTCTCAATTTCCTGCCTATACCTGTGTTCATGCAGCCCAAGAGACACTTTTGATCTCCCCTACAGCCAAGACACGCTGCTAGCACACTTTCAGCTACCTGCCAGCCACAGACCTCAGGCCTCATCCAGCCTGTGGCCCCAGCCACTCTGTCCCCAGCCTGCAGTCTGCGGATTAACAGCTACAGGTCTGTGAAGCCCTGGAGAGCTTCACAGGACTTGCATTCCTCTTCCTTTTGGCCAGTAGATTATTGAAGTAGGTTAAAAGAGTATATTTTACAGCAACTGCTTTTGTTCTGGATTTCACTAAGACAACTGTGTCTATAATAGGTAATCTGTATGTTTGCTGTAAAAAAAGATAAGCTTTGTAACACCCCGTCAAACATGGTTAACAGATTATTTGACAAAATATGCTCAATACAGAAATGACATACCAGTTAGTGATGTGAAAACCACCAGTTTTACCCTTTGCCCTAACACAAGTAACCTAACACAAGAACCACCTAGATTAAAATAAAATGTGCTGCTAGATTATTCTTATTCCCATGAAATTATCTGCCACATTTCTTTCACTCTTCAAGAAAAAAAACCCCAGTCAACAAAATATAAATCAACCACAAACTGCACACCATACTGCATTGAGTACCCCAAGAATCTCCTGTTCCTTTGGTTTTATTGATGCCTTAAAGATCTAGAAATAAACAACACACTTAGGAGACAACAGTAGTACAGGAGGTAATAAAAAGGCTGGTCTTTATTGGAAGCCTCCACAGGGCAGGTATGGAAAAATGCCCACCCCATATAGGGTGAATACAGTTTTATAAGTTTAGCAAATTAGCATAATTGAAAAGAATCCCAAATTAAAAGCACAAGTGATGAGGTAAATCCACCTGGTTCTACCCTTTTCTGAATTCCCCCGCTGCCTCCCTTATATAGGATTTAAAGTTTATGAAAATGTGTCTCAAAGATCTGGTTTCAACCTTGGCTCCCAGGGAGAACCAAGACAGCACAGGGGCCTTAGACCCCCAGGGCTTGGAGCCTCTGGGATGTATTTTGTCTTTCTGCCTATCAAGGTAGGGAAAAGTACTGGAGCTAGCTAGGAACTATATCACTATACAACAATGGTCTAAAGAGCTATGAGTATATATATATATATATCTGTATATATGAAGGAACTATAAAAGCAAAAATCATTCTGACATCATTATGGTAAACTTAACCATTTCCATACTAGCCAGTTACATGCTGTAACTAGAGCACATAAAAGGCTTTTGAATCAGTATATGGAAGACAGAAGCACTTAATGTAGAATGAACATATTTTTAATAACAAAACCTAAATATTAGCCAAGGAGAATCGATCATTGGGAGGTCAGAAGCGTAGCTATAAAACAAAGTTATATTTGTGACTATGCAGTTTGTTTTATGGAGGTGACACAGGTAATTTTATTAGAGGACCTGTACTATGAACCAACATCTCAGTTTCCACTATTAACACCCAATTACATCTTCAAGCCATTTTAAATGGCCAAAACCTGTTACTTTCCCCTTCTTAAACTACAAACTCTTGGACAAGTACTAAAGCATTTCTGACCAAAATTTACACACACATACACCGCTTCCTTTATCACAGATGACAAAAACGTAACTTCTGTTTTCCTAGCTGCCAGATACTCTGCCTTGGACACGATATAGTTTCCCATTTTACAAAATACGGGAAGAAACGCTTGTAGGTTTTAAACATATTAATTATTTTCAAGTACGGGGGAAAAAATGAACTGCTGGCTCCAACTTAACCTTTTTTTCAATAGGCTACAGAGGGTCAGTCTGTTGATGTTGAGCTTTCAAGAAATTCAGCTGTGTCTGAAGAGTTAACATCCTTGGATCATTACATGTAACTGAAAATACAACTACGCTGACACAAGAACTTTTGAGTATCTCAGACTTACAATTGTGCTGAGGACACAAGCCATTATAAGCTGCTGAGATTTACAGCACTGAGTTGTTACAAGTCTCAGCCAAATAACCTAGTATTTCATCCTAAAATCAAGCAGTGGGAACCCTTATGTGGCAATCTTTGACATGCAAAGTAATCCTAAAACTCCTCCATCTCAGTTGCCTGAAATATGTTTGAGATAAACAAACTCATAACATGTGATTTGAGAACACATGAAGAATCTATCTTCATCAGGTCATGAAAGTTGGTCACTGTACTGAAATCATGATCCTGTGTCCAGCTCTTCCCTGAATTTAAGAAATGTCAGTTTCTTCAGAATTCAATAAGGAGAAATAAGCACTAAAGTAAGGACAAGCAGTGAAGATACTGATCACCTTCAAGCCCTATTAAAGACAGGAAATTTGACTCAGCAGCTTATATCAAGATCATGGCAGGAAATTTTAATATCTGAAATTTAAATCTTAGTAGGACCTGCCTCCACAGTAAGTATAGATATAAGATAGTAACATAAAATCCAGATATCCCAGACCACAGAAGTTCATAAGGTTATACAGTTGGACAACTGACCCTCTGAATGACCTGAAACAACAGCATTAAAAAAAACCACCACACCGAACAGATGCAAGTGAACCAGCATAAACTCACAACTTTTAAAACACTGGAAGGTCTGTTTCATAAGACAGAATCACTACATACATGACAAATTATGCTACTGCTTTGTAGGACCATCTCTAATTCTGCGTTTACTGCAAATAAACCTTTCCTCAGTTTGACATAAATTTGCTACAAAGGGTACTTCAGACACAAAACCTAAATTCTGTGAACTAGCCTGAGGTTTGCAAAACCCTAAGCCTTTCTCATCTCCACACCACTACAGACCCAGCATACTGATATCTCTACACATTTACTTGCCCACTACTGTTCCACGAAATACGCTCTCAGGACTGTGCTCCTTACATTAGAAAGGAGTTTCAGAGTTGGAGAAAACCATAGCAACTCAGGACAACCTTCAGCCAGAAAGCACGGGGAAAGAGACAATACTATGAAGAGCTGCATTTTCATCTTAATTCATTCACCCTTGCCTCACTTCAAAATCCAGACTTGGAGTTCAAAAGTATTTCCACGAAACAAGGGAATTAAGCCATATTTCTGTTCTACTTACCTCCACTTATTATTAAATAATAACTATATTAAATTACATTAAATCTGTGATTTCACACTAAGCATGTTTTAGTCTCTAAAACAACTGTAAGGATGATATAGCTCACAGAACTTCCATGCCTTTCAGAAAATCCAATGAATAATCTTCCTAGAAGTTACAGGGAATTGCTATTACTATTACCCAGAATCAACTCTGAGGAATTAGAAACATACTGGATTCTACATTTTTCCATTTACTAAATCTGACAGGAAAACAATACAATGAATATGGAAGAGTTACTTATCAATTTCTTTGCAAATTGCAACTCAGTTGAAGTGGTTTAACACAGAGTGGACAAAACAAAATAGGAGTGAACTAAATGCTAAGCACAAACATAAACACTGATATGATCTTAGCTACCACAGTGTGTCAACTCACCTCATGGCTAACAGTCAATTTGATAAATCTGCTACTACATAGGTAGCTCAACTGCTCCTCACTATCCAAGGCTAATGTAACTTTGAAAATAGCTGGACTTTTCTGCAGAAGTAATCTCAACAGTTTTCATAAATCACGTATTTTATGAAAGATTATAATACTCTGTTGAATTATATATATTTAAACAATAACTTTGTATAACTTAACTGTAAAGTGCATATCATCTGATGATTAAATTATTCTAGATTTTTCAATCAGAAATTTTGAGAAAATATTGTTTAAAAATGGCAATTATAGACCAACTATTTTTCTAAAAAAACACTGAAAATGAAGAATGGGCTTTTAATTAAAGAAAGTAGTTCCAAGGCAAGGTCAATTCTTTATTGTATCTTCTACATTTTCTAAGATACAAAGTAATTAACACTAACTTCCAATAATAAACACAATATATAAAAACCTTAACTAGAAAGACAAATTAACAAACCTTTGTGTATAGCCACATGTCCTTACCAATGGAAGAACTACAATATGCATCCCATGAGCGAAAATGGGAGGTAGGGAACATTCTTCCTTCATTAAATCTGTAAGTCTATTGTGTCTACTCTCAAGCCACATAACAATAAAGAGGTAAGAATACAGCAGACATCTTACTGGGAAAACAAAAGAGGTAGGACTCTAAATGGAGAATCCTAAATACTTTTTTCAGCAGTTAAACACAAAATAAGTCTTCAAATTTATGAGACATTTAATGTAAGACAGAAATCCTGACACTGACCACTGCTTCCAATGCCATTTGAACTACAGTTATTTTGTTATTTTTGCTTCCCCTACCAATAATGAATAGATTTAGTCCTTAGAAAATGCTAGTTACTTTTTACCATTCAACTCTGCTAGCTTCACTAAGTGAGTGTAAATTAACACTTAGTGTTAATTTCACTTCCAGCTCTTTGCAGTGCAGAACGCTACCATGATGCAAGAAGAAAAAGCTCAGGTGGTAAGACTGTATTTTTGTTAAGATGAGGCTACACAGTACAACAACAACCTCTTAAAATGCTTTGTGGATAATCTGCAACAGGTCACACCAGAAGACAATTGTACAAATTGACAGCCCTGGTCATCTAATCCACCAGAAAGGAAACACTTCAGAAATTCAATAAACATCCAATATCATTGTCAGATTACGAGAGACACATAAGCAAGACTGCTCTCCCTTCTTCCCGCCCCAGATTTAGGCACTTTCAGAGAGGGGGTAAGAAAATCAGACCAAAAGTGTTAGAGAATCACCTAAAAATTCAGCAGACATGAACTAGTTCACTGGAGCCAAAAACATATTTTTGAATAAATAAATAGCTATCTACAACCTTAATAACTGTCTTGTAAGTAGTTCTGTCACAGAATACTATCATACTTTTAAAGTTCTTTGTAAGGGAAGTATAGTTAACAGCACAGAAAAAAGTAATTAGACAAAAAACTACAAAAACCCCAGAACACCTTAACTGAGGTAGAATAATCTGACTCCATGGCAAAGTGACATATTTCACCTTTTAACAGATTTGTTTCTTTCTATTTCTACTTTGCAATGTTGTATCATTTAACTACAGTGAGTTTCAGAGTTTAGAAAACATCCCTAAGGTGGACTGTAAGAGAAAGCATAGCTAGATTAAATATAAGTAGGAAGTAAAACAGAAGAGAGAATTAATTTACTTGATACACAAACAGTAAACATGGTTTGAGTCATCAGTTGTAGTAGCAGCATCCAAAGCCTGGACAAAACCTATACACATGGTTCTTGCCTTAAAGACCTTATAAACTTACTTGAAATCAGTCTTCAATAAGAAGAAAATGGAAGAACTAAATACATTGTTTACTCAGAGATGGTCTAACAAGCTGAGATGTACTCAATACTCATACATACACTCATACTGGGTCTATGGGCAAATCAAATGACCTTTAAAAACAGTGCTAATTTTCTCTTTCCTCTCTTTGGTGAATGAATAAAGTTATAAATGCTACAAGTACACTCAAATTCAGTTATTCATAGGCAATACATGGCATTGTCACAGCACTGCTATGAAGGTCATGCAAGAATTTAAAGAAGACAGGTTAGAAATAAATTAGATATTCAAAGAGGAAGTCTGAATTGCTAGAAATTAATCTTCCAAGTCTCACTAAAATTTATAGTGTACAACAGGAAATTTCTTTATCAAATAGAATTTACAATATAGTCCATCCACTACCTCTTGATTTTAGGACACTAAAACTGAAGTTCCCAACTAACTAAACAACTTGAAATAGTGGAACAGGTAGAACAACTAAATTGTTTGCAACAGTGTGCAAACCCAAGTAATTTAAGGTGTACTACCCAAGATACAGCCTGCATCTTTTCTCATTCTTCCAAATGGAAATTACACTAAACTGGACACCATTAACAACCTACACACAGAAAAAAATATTGCCTTATTAATCTTATGGGGTATGATAAAAAAATAGATATTACTAAACTATAGAAGTTACTACAATTAATTTCTAATCTGAGAATTTTTTTAAATGAAACATAATGTATTTATAAATATGTAGAGGCTGGGGCTGCTTTGAGTTTTTCTTTTTTCTTTGTTTTTTTTTGGGGGGGGNGTGGGGTGGGATGGTGGCTTTCTATCCCAGAACTAATGATTAATGGAGAAAAATATCCTGTCCTTTTTGCAATTCATAAGTACATGGGTATGCTGTAACCTCAGTTTCATCTAGGAAGAGCTTCAGTGAGAAAGAACAAAAAAAATCTATATACAGCAATGCATTTTTTTAAAAGTGTTCACATATGAGCAAATACGTTACATAAAATCTGACTATAGACTTATAAATGAAAAATACAACATACAATAAGGTCACTCCAAAATACATGTGTGTCTCAGATAAGTTCATGTAGTACTTCAATAAGTATACAACTTATATAGTTTCAGCTATATGTGATACAGACATAATTTACTTATAAATATTTGTTTTCTTTCGACGAACAGAAATTGCATTTTAAATGTGTGTATCTACACACACAGGCATAATCAGATACAGAACAGCCAATTTCCTCTATGATTTTTAGCATAATATCATCAAAACAGTAAGCTTGCTATATTGCACTGCACAGGAAAAAAAGGTGTGAAGATTTCAGTAATGGCAACGCAGTTCAATGAACAAACTTTTAGGATTTTCTTTCCTTTTTGTATTTCAAATAGCATAGCACCCTCTGGTGCATCTGTTAGGAAGAAAACAACTAACAATAAACACCAGTCATTGTGATAAAAAAGTCAACATAAAAAAAAAAGAAAAAAGGAATCCTTAGAAACAAAAATGACAAAAAATTATTAGAAAACTAACTTCAATTTCATTCTTTCTCATTAAAATCTTTTGCAATCTAGGAAATGATAACTACTGAATAAAAGATTTTAAAAGAAAAGAAAACTGCAGATTTGCTAATACAGCAGGGTGCCAGAAAAAAAAAAATTAAACATAAACAAGTTTGAAACTAATCCTGTGTTCTTAATAGTAGTTAATTTTTATTAAAAAATATTCTAAACTGAAATAATCTTTAAGTAAAAAAGATAGGGTATTGAAACAAAATATTACAACAAGAAATATATCTGCTCTTGGTCTTGCAAGAATAACAATTATTAAGACTACAGCTATCCACACACTCAAACTGCTGAATTTCACACCAAAATAATCACATCTCCTTTAAAAGTCCAATGAGACAAGAAATTAAAAAATGACTGTATTATATGAAACACTTCAAACTCTTCTATGACATTTTAACTAACTATTAAAGCTTAAATATGACACATCAAACTATTAAAATACACCTAGACACTGGGAAAATAAATTCCTACAAAAGGACATTTTTCTAATCACAGAAGTGGAGAGCACCATCTGCTTTAGGAAGCTCTTTTGTAAACCTCTGGAAGTTTCAACACAAGGCACAAGAAATGAAAGTGACACCTGTTTAAATCAGCCATCTGTCCCTAACAAACTAGATTTAGCCAAATCAGTATGTATACTGATCCTTAAATTTCCAAAATATGGGTATGCATAGCATCTGCGAGAAAAGAGAAGTATTGTTTTGATTGACAACCAACTGTAGGCAAAATATATAAATAACAAACTTGTGGCTAATAGAAAAAAAAAGGTCTTTAACATTAGTTATTCACTTTAAAATCCTCATTAATTTTTCAGTCCTAATTCTTAGTAAAAAAAAAGGCATTTTCATTGATAATTTCAAAACATTCTTTTTGTATTCTAATACACTCATTTGACAAAGAGTTTGGTTTTGAAATGGAACTCCAACTAGAAGGACACTACATTGCCACTGAAAGCTTATTTTTTATTCTTGTAGAGCACTCACATGTCTTTTCAACTGACAATGATTTTTAAAAACCATTTCAATAGTCATATATATTTTTTAAAGCCTATTCATTTTTTAAGCATTCTGCATGACATACACCTGCAGATGGTAAGCTGTTGAAGACTGCAGGTAAAAAATACAACAAATATAGAATACTTTAAGAGGGAAGAAAGACTTTCAAAGTAAAGCATGAAAATGAGAAACACTAGCTACAACACTAAAAGGCACTACAAATAATGAAATACTACTGCATTTTAGACACTGCCTTACATTTTAAATAAGAAAAAAAAGCAGCTTTACCTCTCAAAAGTTTAGTAAATGGAAAGAAAGTGCAACATTTATTTCTGTAGGCAGTTTTTGATTAACAAACTACCCTATCAGGCAGGAACAAGAAATGGGATAGTGCTTGCAAAGCTGAACCTAATTACCAAATAAAGCACCATGACTTTAGAATCTTTAACAGCTTTTAACAGCATCTTTGATGCCCATTTAATTTACCTACACTACATTACTGAAAGGATTGCTCCAAAGTAGCACAGTGTAGGTTAGCTTACTAGAAACACAACAGAGCACATGATCCTGACTGTTTTGTTCTGATACATTGAAACAAAATTAGATAGTCACACTCTGTAAGTCATGAAACATGCATTTCAAATAAATGAAAATCACAAGCCATGCCATTTTCAAACACTGGTTAGCATCACAAACACCAACTATTTTGTTAGCTGTGGGCATTAAGGAATCAGAATGCATAATACAGATCTCATCTGTGGTCATTGTAGTATCTCAGAGAGAATAAAGAGTCAATACTTTTCTCAGTGAAGTCCATAATATTAAAAGCAGTGATTACACCTGCTTTATTATTTTCCAAATTGCAGTCACTGGCTAAGGAAAATGCAGCTAACTAGTACCATAAAGGTATTTGGTTTTAGACAAAAGCATGTGCTTTTAACATGATTTTTAAGAAACCACTGCATACATCACCCCACAGAGTTAGAACAGAAACTTTGTCTCACACACAGGCACACACTTTCCTTTGCTAGCCAGGGGCCTGGATACAAGTTCTGCCAAGACATATTTCAACACCCAGGAATGATCCCATCCTGAGCAGTATTCCCTCCTGCTCTTGGAGAGTTACTCAGGAAAGGTATGGTGAAGAGCTGAAATCTTCTCTTTTCAACAACACTAGATGCCAGGAATTATTTCAAAATCAATGAATTGCGGAAACTAAGACCAAATTGATAAAGACTTAGATATGCCATATAACTCACAACACACTAGAACTCATACTGAAAATTCTAAATGTAATTAGAACTTATTTACACTAGGACCTACAAAACTAGCACGCAGTGGTTTCATCTCAGAGTGAAAAAATAAAAAGATGATGATGATGATGTAGAGACTTTTAGTCATTATCAAAAAAAAAATTATTTTCTAAGGTCTTGTGAACTATGAAATATTAAAACACATTAAAAAAAGAGAAAGATCCAATATGCCTTACTTCATGGAATATCAGCATCAGCAATGAACTAAGTACTTAGCAGATTTTGTAGTTAATAGCTGCTTGAAAAAATTGCCCCAGTCACATTCATTGGTAGTTCCAATGTAAGACAAATCCCATATCTTACACTGGATATCTAAAGATATAAAAATGGAAAAGGTGTATATACAATTAAATGTAGTGTTTTGATTAAAAGCAAGAGCATTAATTTTTTCCTAATTATTTTACTAAATAAAAAACGAAATAAATAAGTCACCACTTCAGAAGAAAAAAGCCTGCCAAAACAACACATGATTTAACAAGTCAAAGGGGAGAGTGCAACTGGATATGGAAATGTTAAGATGTTAAATGTTGCACTGCCATAAAAGACACCAAAAATTCACTTCATCCAAAGAATTCAAAAAGTATATGAAGTATGATTTGACATCAATGACAACACAAATCTGTAGATCTTAATTAGCAATCACCAAAAGGATGAAGAAAGCAAGCATTTTGTATTGAAAATAAGAAGTAAACCATACACATCAATGAGTCCTACATCTCTTTGAGAGGTAAATAATTGCCCCTTCCCTCTTTCACAAAAGTGAAAACCAGCACCAATAACAAAATCACACAGACTTCTTATTAATACTATTTTTTTCCTCCTTTCTTTGCTGCTCATCACTGAAATCTGCAGTCAGTATCCTGAATTTCTTTCATCGTGGAGAGTTTAAGGAAACAAATGGATTCTCTCCACATGAAAGTAACTCACTGTGCAATAAACTAGACCTACACATGCACTGTTTCATGCTACACATCAGTATGAAAGCATAATTTAAAAACAATTCCCTGCAGAAGGAGTGCAATAAGAAAAAATCCAACCTGCCACTCAGTGTGTGTATTTGTGCGGGTATTGAATAAACAAAACCCCACTTTACGATACAAAGAAAATACAGCTTGCACGAAAATAGACCACAACGTTAGTTATGGATGAAAGAAAAAATTACACAGATAAAGCACAAAAAAAACCCCACGGGGGATTGATACGATCGATAGCACGAGAGTGTCATTAAAAGGTACATCAAGTTCACGAAAACCTGCAACATTCAGTAGTCACATCAAATCAGAACAAGGCCCCTGTAAGTGAAAGAGGGAAATCAACCCCTACTCCTGCTGTCCTACAGGATCCGTCTCCGGATGCACCTTTCGTCCCAACCCTACAGCTTTCTTCAGGTTTAAAGCCAGCAACCCTCGACTGCGGCCGCAGTTCGCCCCCCGATTTTTCCATCTCCCGACCCCCACAGACGAGACCCAACTCAGCCGCACACCCACCGCATCGCAGCGATTGTCCTGGAGGTCCCGCAGCGTGCGCGCGTCCCCGGCATCGCCCAGCCTCTCCTGCCGCTCCTCCCGCACGGCGCCCGGCCCCGCTCCCCGCCCGACACCCCCGTCCGTTCCCGCCGCCCCTCTCCCCCCGCGGCCGCGCGGCGCTACAGGAGGGCCGGGGGGCTCGGCGGGGAGCCCCGCATCCTCTCGCCGCCCCGCGCGCCCCAGGGCGCAGCCCGGGCCCGGATGCCGCGCGGGGAAGGCGGAGGGAGGGCCGGGGTGCGCCCGCCGAGCGCATTCACCTGTGCCGGGGCGGGCTGCGGCGGCGCTCCCGCTGTCGCTGCTGCTGCTGGCGGCGGCTGCGGTTGTTGTTGTTGTTGTGGTGGTGGGTGACGGTGAGGCGGGGGGTGCGGAGCAGCGGCGGGAGGAGGAGGAGCAGGAGCGGGAGCGGAGCGGCTGTTGTTGATGGGTAACAGTCGCCAGGACTACGGTGACTATGGCGCTCGACTCACAAGGCAACGGTTGCTATAACTCACAAAAGGCGAGCGGGAGCGGGAGGGAGGGACCGGCGGGCGGACGGAGGGAGGCGGGGGCGGCGGCGCGGCCGAGACACCCGGAAGGGGCGGGGCCTGCGGTAGCCGCTGGCGCGCGGCGCCTGCCC
>VZTJ01006240.1:0-34177 GCA_013397795.1 Orthonyx spaldingii | reverse complement strand
GAGGGGCTCGGCCGCCGCCGTTCCTCCCGCCTCAAGATGGCGGTGGCCCGGCCGCTCCCCCACCGCCCGCGGCCCGCGCTGCCATTTTCCGAGGAGGGGAGGAAGAAGAGAAGGAAGAGTGGGGCGCCGGCGACAGGCGGCGGTGGAAGGGGAAGCGTGGCCGCCACCGTGCTTGGTGTCTTTCCCGTCCCGCCGGCTCTCCGGTGGCCTCGCGGCAGCCCCGCCGAGCCCGGGCTTTGCGGGGGGCCGAGCCAAGGCCCCGGGGTGCCCGGTGGCTGCGCTCAGCCCACGTGGCCTTTCGGCCCGAGTGCGTGCATTGGGCCGCTGTCCCAGCTAGAACGCCGAGTCACAGAATCAGTTGGGTTGGAAAAGACCTCTGAGATCGCCGATTCTAATTCGTGGCCGAACGCCACTGTGTCATCTAGACACGGCACTGAGTGCCACGTCCACTCTTAAAACACCTGCAGGGAGGTTACCACTCAGTGTGATACCTGGGTGCTCTCCTGACAGGATGTGTCTGCTCCTTCCAGGTGTATACAGAGTCATAGGGTTGGAAGGGGCCTCTGGAGATCATCTAGTCCAGCCCCCCATGCCAAGGTAGGGTTACGCAGAACAGGTTACACGGGAACATGTCCGGGTGGGTTTTGAATATGTCTTCAGAGAGGGGCACTCCAGGACCTCGGTAGGCAGCCTGTCGCAGTAAAGAAGGTAAAGAAGTTGTTCATGTGGGTAGGTGACCTCGGGGCTATATACAGTGCCCCTGCATCTACTGGCTGCTGCTATGTCTCCCTGTAGTCCCCCTGCATCCCCATCTGCAGCCCTTTTAACCAGGAAAGTGTCTCTGAAGTTTATACACAGTTGCAGCAGTCTGTGTAGCCAGTAATGCCTATAGTCCAGGTAAACCGTGGAGTTCCCTCTTGACCTGTGTACTGGTCTGTGTCCTCACGTGTTCTACCAACACATGGTTTACCAGTCACATCTTTCTCATGCCTCCTACTACAAGCACCTGACATTTGTGTGGAATGCCCTACAACCAACTCCACTCCACCTGTCCCTACACAAACAAATTGAAATTGCTCTTACATTAGTAGATTTACTCTGATTTTCAGGGTCCTGTGTAACCATCAGAAGCTGTAACAACTATTGGCTAAAAAATAGGGAAATGGGGTTGAGTATATACAAACAAGATCTTGACTGACAGAGATTTAAGTCTAACAGAACAATCTTGAATTAATAAAACTAATTAAAGCATTTCTGCAGCTGAGGCTATGTCTTGCTCCTTCTGCTGTGGAACCTAATTTTCATGAGATGCTAACCTAGTAACTTCAGCTGAGATCTTCAACATCATTGGATGTCTGGGTGTTTTAAGAGCTCACACTCACTTGCACAACTAGCCTTTTCAAAAACATGAAAATGAGACACAACTATAAGCAACCTAATTTAATAAAATATATAGCAATACGTTCAATTAATTCAATTAAAGGTAAAAGATATTTTGTACGCATCTTTCATTCTGTCTGTTTAACAAATACAGGTAGTTTAGTTTAGCTGGTACATGGGAAGGCTTTAGGATTGGTGTTTCATACAATTTTAAATTTCATGTGAACAAGGTGAAAAACAAATAGAGGGGTCGGATACTGAATAGTTTTACCAGAAAATTGTTGCCAGAGTGATGTGACCTAATTCCATGGTAAAGCTTTAGCAACATTCATGTCATCCATGTTGCTAAAGAAAGCATTGACCTTAAGTATTTTAATTCTGCATATTGTCTTTTCTGTTGTGTCAATTGTCACTTGCACTGTTATGTGCTTGGCCACCTCAGCAGGGTGAGCTGTGGTAAATGCAGTAAAGTTGGAGGGTAAAAGCACAGTGTCAAAGGGAAGTAGCTATTTTTGTTACAGAAAAATTATTTAATCACTTCAATATTTTGATGCTTCCATCTATGAAGTTAATTTGCAGAGATACCCACTTAGATCAGTCAGGACCTAATGGAATCTGTTTCAAATACTTTCAGATAAATTTCTGCAAATTTTTATCTCAACATTTTATCAATTTGATCTTTATCAATGCGTGTCTCATCTTAATTTTTGATGAAGTCTTTTTTTTAAAACTTATTTTACAGTTATTCACTGCAAGATAATCACTAAAACATTCAGTCCCTTCATAGAATTTTTGTAACTAATGACAGTATTAAACAACCTGCCAAATTTAAATATGAAAGCAGTGTTGATTAAAAGTGGATGTGTTGCTAAAAGCCTTGTGTTTTGTATTTAGATGCAGAATATGCTGCATATCTCAAAGTAATTTTATACCTTACTGTGTGGACAAGGAATAATCACAATATAATCAAAGGTTTTCACCAGTGAACTAAAAGATGGTTGGACAGAAGTTGCTAGTGTATCTTGAAAATTATCACTTTTTGTTGCTAGATTCAAAACTTAAACACCTCTGAAAAAAGAACTGGTGTCATATGCAGGAATTTCTATTGCAATTTTGTATGTTGAGGATGGTAATGGAAGAAAGACTATTTCTGGGAATTAGTCTTTTTTTATACTAAATTTATAATGCTTTATGTTTTTTATTTTCAACAGAGCTACACTGCCATCCCTCAGAACTTTTCCAAATACAGAATCTTACACAGTTTGGATATTTCTTATAAAGTCATATTTGCCTGTCTAGCAAATTCATACAACATTGCCCATTTTTTATTTATTTATGTCGCTTTCATAGGTTATTTGCTCATCAAGTGGTTTTCAGATACATTCTGCCATTTGTAATATATCTGAAAGGTAGCATAAGGCATTCCTGTCATCAGTGTTATGCAGAACACAGTAGCTGTGTGTCTTATGAAACAGTATGAAGACAATCCGAAATACTGAAGTAAAGTGTGTGAGAGCAATCAAACTGATTCCAACCATGGGTACATCTAATCCAGTGTACTTACTGCTCCAGATAGTATGAGTTAATGTCTAGACAAGTGCAATATGAAGAATAAATGCGTTTTACTCGTTTAGCTTTGCCACCCTATGGCCATTTTCAGCTCAGTGATTTTCTGAACCCTGCATGAATAATCATTTTTATATACCTCAGAGAATCTTTTCCAAGAATTTCTCTAGTCATCCCTTAAACTCATGTATAAGATTTGCATTTGCAAAATCTTCCGTCAAGAAAGGCCAACTGTCTGGCAGCTGTTATATGAAGAAACAAGCCCTTTTGCTTTCTCAGAACTCTAGTCCCATTGGTTTCTGTGGTTTTAATTCTCCAGAGTGCTCATGATGTGGGGGGAAAAGGCAAAGCAGATATGTATAAATGCTGATGTTAAAGGATGAGCAACTTAGGCAGATCTAGAGACTGCAATGTCCAATTGCTTGCCAGGCATGGTTCTTGTGGATACTGTACTAAACATGCAGAAGACTAAACAATTCTACATAAGTAAGTTAGTTAATTAGTTGTTACTTAGCCCTTTGGGTAAATAATAGGACACATAACAATCTTACTCTTCCGTTATCTTATAGCCATAACAAGTTATTCACCTGTCTCTTGAGTATTTTCTACTTATCCCCCTTACGGAGTGAATGTTCCCTCTTATTTGGTGATCTGCATACCTGTACTCCAGCTATATGTGGTACATGTTCTCCAAATGCCTACTAGTATTTTGGGATTTGTATAAGGTTAAGTGAAGTTGTCTTGGCCCATAGGGTCAGTCCCTTGGAGTCTGCATGAACAGTATGTAGGTTTTTTTATGTTGACTTTTCTTCTTCAGTTAGCATCCTGGAGTTTCATAGAATCACAGTCCTAGAATACTTTGGGTTGGAAGGAGCCTTTATAGGTCATCCAGTCCAATCCACCTGCAATGAGCAGGGACATCTCCAATTAGATCAGGTTGCTCAGATCCCTGTCCAACCTGACCTTGTATGGTTCCAGGGCCGTCCACTTGGATCCACTCTGGGAAACCTGTGCTGGTGTTTTACCACCCTCATTGTAATATATTTCTTCCAAATATCTAGTCTGTATCTACCCTTTTTAAGCTTAATACTATTAAAACCTGTTCTATCCCTGCAGGCCCTACTAAAAGGTCTGTGCTAATCTTTGTTGTAAGCCCCCTTTATAAGTACTAAAAGGGTGCAATAAGATTTCCCAAGAGCCTTTTCTTCTCCAGGCTGTTCAACCCCAAATCTGTCAGCCTTTCCTCATAGCAGAGGTGCTCCAGCCCTAAGCCTTGTGGCCCTCCTCTGGACCTGCTCCAACAGGCCATGTCTTTCCTGTACCGAGGATTCCAGAGTTGCATGCAGTACTTCAGGTGGAGTCTCACCAGAGCAGAGTAAAGGGGACGGTCACCTCCCTTGTTATTCGTTCAGGTACACCAGGATTTCTGTGGTAGTGTGCCAACCACCAGGGACATCCTACTCACCGCTCTGCATTCTACATGTCCCTCCCCTGTTCACCCAGGACTGGCCAGCTGTCACAGGCTCGTCATTAGTCTATTGGCTNCATTAGTCTATTGACTGGCCTCTCGCCCTGCCCACCGGGGAGAGAGGGCATAAAGGACAGAGGGGAGAAGGGGGCTGGATCAGTCTGGCCACGTTGTCCACTACATATCTGGTTCACCGCTTTTCCCTCCGTGAGGGAGAATAAAGGAATCTGATAAACGCAACTAGTACGTCTGTCATTGCCAGCCAGGAGCAGCCACCGCCCAGTCCAGGATCGGAGCTCCCGAGGCAGGGAGCTGCAGGGGCTGGACTCGGTGGCCTGGAGGAGCCGTAGAGGAAACAGGAAAGCAACCGATTTCTCTATCAGCCTGTACCAGATACTTGAGGAACTGAGATTCTTTTTCCTCTGCTGACTCAACTACCTGTGCAGTCTGCATGTTTGACCTTGGGGATGGGAACAGCTGGCCTCACTGCTTTGCTGGGCAGGAGGCTCAGGTGTGCGCACACTTCAGGATCGTCTAGGCCCTCTGTTGTACTGCTGTGCTGCTCTGCAAGTCCTGGCTTCTGATGAGGATAAGTTGATCTCTCTTCACATAGAAAATACTTAATTTTCTTAAATTATGTTTTATCCTTGCTGCTGGTCCTCTCATCAGTGGCTGATGACACATCACTGGTAGACCATCAATTTCGTGTCTTCCTCATACTATGAGCTCTCTGTCCACACAGTTTTACAAGAAGTGCACTTTCCTGAATTCCCTGTAGGTTCCCACGTGGCACCCTGTTGATAACTCTGAGACACAAGTCATGGGCAATGACCATCATTTGCAGGAATGAGGAAGGGGCAAGATTGCAAGAACTGATCATAAAGAGTGTATGTAAAACTGGTGACACCTGTTTCATGCCTTTTATGTGCATGAAAAGCGCTACATACTGAGAGCTTTCTGCTGCTACATCTGTGCTTGCTGTGCACTGGTGAACTTAAATGGGTGCAGCCTGATCACTGAGTTGAGGCTCTTGCATCTGCATTAGCAAATGACACATGTTATGTGCACTCATGGAATGCACCTTCCGTTGGTTACATTGGAAGGTGTTTTAAAAAGATGTATGAAGCTTGTATGTACCAAGATGGCATCATGAAGGGAATCAAAGCACAATAACTGAGGGTAATAGATTTGCCTTGACAGTGTATGAGCTTTACTATGAACTAAAATGCTGTAGTAGCACATCCATGGATAATTCAGAAGCTTGACATGGTTATCAGTATTTTCAGTATAATTAGGAACTTAGAGATAAAAAGGGAGGGTTTATGACCTTTGGAAGAAGGAGTAGGTAACTGAGGAAGAGAACAAGTATGTCATTAGCACATGTAGAGAGAAAACTAGGCAAAAGCTCAACTAGAACCCAATCTGGCCGCTGCTGTGAAAGATAATAAAAGTATTACTGTATCAACAAATATAAATATATCAACAGCACGAAGGCGAAGGAAAAACTCCATCCTTTATTCGGCATGGAGGAGAACATTGTCACCAAGGATGAGGAAAAGGCTGAGGTCCTTAATGACTTCTTTGCCTCAGTGTTTAACAGTAAGATTGTTATCTTCAGGTCAACCAGCCTCCTGAGCTGGGGTACAAGAAGCAGAATAGATCTCCTGCAGTACACAATGAAGTACTGAGCCATTCAGACACTCAGAAGTCTATGGGATTGGATGGAATTCATTCAAGGATCCTGAGGGAGTTGTCAGATGAGCTCACCAAGAAAATCTCTACCATTAGTCCTGGCTAACTGGGAAGGTCCCAGACTTGGAGGCGGCCAGTGTGATGCTCATCCACAAAAAGGGTCGGAAGGAGGATCTGAGGAACTACAGGCCGGTCAGTCTGACCTCAGTGCTGGTGAGGGTTATGGAACAGATTATCCTGATTGTGATCACTCAGCATGTACAGGACAATCAGGGAATCAGGCCCATCTAGTAGGGACTTAGGAAAGGTGGGTCCCATGTGGTCAACCCAATCTCCTTTTATGAGCTGGTGACCTGCTTAATGGATGAGGGAAGAAGAGCTATGGACATTGACTACCTGAACTTCATCAAAGCCTTTGACACTGTCTCCCACGGCATTTTCCTGGAAAAGCTGGCAGCCCATGTCTTGGACTGGCACACTGTGGACTGGGTGAAAAACTGGCTGTATGGCCAGGCCCAGAGAGTGGTGGCGGATGGAGTTACATCCAGCTGGTGGCCGGTCACCAGTGGTGTTCCCCAGGGCTCAGTACTGGGGTTAGTTCTGTTTAATATCTTCATCAATGACCTCTACAAGGGTGTTGAGTATACCATTGCTAAGTTTGTGGACAACACAAAGGTGAGTGGGAGTGTTGATCTGCTGGAGGGTAGGAAGGTTTTTCAGAGGGATCTGGACAGGCTGGATCATGGGCCAAGGTTTCCAGGTCCTGTCCTGGCAGTGCCACAACCTGGAACAGAGTGGCTGCAAAGCTGCCCACAGGAAAAGGGCCTGGGGGTGCTGGTGACAGCAGCTGAACATGAGCCAGGGTGTGTCCAGTTGGTCAAGAAGGCCAATGGCATCCTGGCCTGTACCAGCAATGGTGTGGCCAGCAGGACCAGGGCAGGGATTGTCTCCCTGTGCTCAGCCACTTCTGGGCCCTTCACTTCAAAAAAGACATTGAGGTGCTAGGGCATGTCCAGAGAAGGGCAATGGAGCTGGTGAAGGGTCTAGAACACCAGTCCTATGAGGAGCAGCTGATGGAGTTGGGATTGTTTAGCCTGGAGAAAAGGAGGCCCGTGGGCAGGGTCTTATCACTCTCTACAACTGTCTGAAAGGAGAGTGCAGCCAGGTGGGGTTTGGTCTCTTCTTCCAGGCAACAAGTGACTGGATAAGAAAAAATGGCCTCAAGCTGTGTCAGTGGAGGTTGAGGTTGGACATCAGGCAGAACTTTATGGAAAGGGTTATTAAGCATTGGAGTGGGCTGTCCAGGGAGTTGGTGGAGTCACCATTCCTGGAGGGTTTCAAGAAATCACTAAATGTGGCACTAAGTGCTGTCATTGAGCTGACAAGGTAGTGATGGGTCAAAGGTTGGACTCAATGATCTTAGAAGTCTTTTCCAACCTAAATGATTCTGCATTCATGTGATTTAAAGTTGCTTAGAGTTTGGGTACGCCGTGTTTTTAATAAACAAGTAACATACACAGAAGTGTCAGTAATTATTGTTAAAATTATATTGCATTATGTTCCTAGAGCACCTTTACCTGTATAATAAGTAAAAATAACCCAGTATAAGACATTTGTTGTTCTTCAGTATCTGATATTACAAATGTAAAATACACTTAGTAGGCATATATTATGCCACATTGTATCTGAAATAAAGGAATACAGATTTGTTTGGTTGCCATGCAAAATCTGAGATTATAGAAGCCACTGCAAATCCATATTTCTTTTCAGAAAATTACAAAAATTTTCAGCCCTAATCCTGAAAGAAATTCCTTTGATTATAGAATTCAGGTTTTCTAGTTGTTTAACCAGAGTTGGGATAGTCATTGAAACAATTCCTACAACAGTAATTTTGCTCCAACTTTTTAATGTCAAGGAATGGTGCCAAATTGATGACTTTAGTAGGTGTGGCAATGTCAGACATTCCTGAGTCCAAGCAGTGGTGTTTGTACAGACACCAGAGAGTGTTCAGCTGGCTGGTTGGTCATAGATGAGGCTTCTTTATGTTCAAAGACAATGGCAGAAAAGTCTGGATGGCTGGATGAAATTATCTTCTTGATCTGTTCTGATTAAATCAATCTACTCTGAACAGTTACAAAGGATAAAGTAATTGATTGTCACTTTCTACACTCATGTCTAGCAGAGTTAGTGCAAATCCTTGTGTTCATCACAATGTGGTTGGATTTCATAACTGCTGTGAAGACCAAGTGAGTATTGTCCTTTCCAGAAAAACAACTTGCAGATACCTGAAGTAGTAAATGAATGCAACACACAGTACTTTTTGTGAGAACTCTACTGCCTACTCCATGAGTGGGTGATATTGCAGATGAAATTTAAAAATCTAGTAGAACTTCTCTAATACAAATATCCACCCGGAAGAACATATGCCTAGTAGATCTTAATTTAAATTCAGCATACAATTATAAACCAAATCATCCACTTATTTACATAGATTTGGCTTCTTTGCTGAAGTCAAATAGGGATACTTCATCACTGGCTGGGTTAGAGTAGACCAGTCTAGGGTCTTGTAGTAGGCTTGGCATCTGTAAACAACAGCCTTTGTTTGTGATATAAGGCCTTGTATGTTGAGTCAGCGAGCCAAACATACACAATGTTATGAAAAACAAATGTGCAGTGGGAGTTGTCGTATACAATCAAGGGCATTGTAGCCTTCTTTTGGTATAAATGCATACAGTTTTGCACTACACATTTTTACCCATTGCAGTGAGCCTAGAGAAAACATTTATTCAAGCCTCTTATATACATTTCCATTTCTTTCCTAATTTGTACAGTCAGATCCGTCAAATTCAAAACCTGTTACATACTAAAGCTTAAAATCTGTTGCTATTTTGAGATTTACTTTTTTTCTTTTTGGTAGCATCTAAAATTAAAATCATATAAAAAGACTCAAAAAGTGTACGTCCCATTCCAAATAGGCAGAGTTCCATTTACTTTACTGTGGCTCTGTGGGATTCTCCAGCTCATTTTCACGGTCTGTGACACTTCTCCTGGAGGCTGATCCTACAATGAAACAATGCTGTCTGTGCGCATGTGTGGTGGCTGCAGGGCTGTGAAACGGAGGCAGACATGTCTGTCCCAGCAACCATGGTCAAGCAACGTGGGCTGCAGTGTCCAAAAGGGCTGCCCCAGGAGGCTAGTGGGGGGACTTGGGCTGCGCAACCACAAAAGCCTCATGCTTGCTCAAAGTAGCAGGAGGCAGAAGAGCAGAAGTACTATTTGCGAGAGCTTGGCACATCACAGCCTGGAGAAATAGGCTCCAGTTCTTTGAAAACATGGGTGTGAAATCCTTCCTTGCTAAGAGCATCACATGAGCTTCCTCAGCAAGCTGCCCCAAGCTGTGCAGGACCATCTTATGGTTAACTGTGGGCCAGGGTAAGCAGGGGCATCCTGTGAGTTCAGAGCTTCCTCACCAGGCTGCTGGTCATGGGATTGCCAGGCAGGAGCATGGCATGGCAGCACAGCAGGTAAGTCAACGCAGTGGAGCACTGGACATCATGTCCTCTGCAACAGCAACTAGGAAAGGCAAAGGCCAAGACTAAAGGCAAAAAGTGAATGGTCAAAAAAAGCACAGACTGCCATTAGAAGACAGAGGCAGAAACAAATTTTGGTTTTCATCCCTCTTCAGGCTAAATTCTCTTTTTTCTTTCCTCAGGTGCTGTCTTGAGTTTTCTGAAGGCATGTGATATATAGAATGAAAGACTACAGATCTGCTCCATGTGCCCTTGCACTTTCTAAATACAAATTCAGATCCTGTTATTTCTTGTTGAGAGAATATTGACAGTAGCACAATGTGTCCAATCTTTGTTCCTTTGACTGTACTATGCTACTATTGGGTCTAACTCAGGTTCTAGCTCAGGAACTGTAGAAGCATCAAAGCTGATTGGCACCTCTGGAGCACACACAGTCCCACCCCTGCCCAGAACAGGTCAACCACAGCAGGTTTCTTAGGGCTGTGTGTCCAATTAAGTTTGAGTATTTCTAGGAGTGGAGACTTCACAACTTCTCTGAGCAGCCTGTTCACAACCACCCTCATTCAGCCTTCGATCAGTCACCCTCATGATAAAAAAACCTTCCTCTTATTTTTAAATGGAATTTTGTGTATTTTGATTTTTGCTGTTTCTGCTGTCACTGAGAGGAGCCTGGCTCTGTCTTTACTCTGCTCATCAGATATTTATATACAGTGATAAGACCTCCCTGAGATTTCTCCAGGCTAAAGACTCATAGCCCTCTCAGCCTTTCCTTCAGTGAAAGATGCTTCAATCTCTTTGTCATTGTGACCCTTTGCTGGACTCACTCCAGTATGTTCATGTCTCACTTGTGCTGGTGAACTCAGGACTGCACACAGCACTCCAGCTATCTCTCATCAGGGCTGAACAGAGAGTAAGGATGACATCTGCCTGGCTGTTGGCAACCCTCTTCCTAATGCAAACAAGGAGGGTGTTGGCCTCTGCTGTAAATGCATGTTGCTGGCTCATGGTCTACTCATCCTCCAGGACCTCCAGATGTTTTTTGGTCAAAGCTGCTTTCCAGCTGATCAGTCCTCATCCTGTGGTGGTGTGGAGGGTTACTTCCCTCAAAGTGCGAGACTTGACATTTTCCCCTGATGTTTCTGTTCATCCATTTCTCCAGCCTGTCCAGATCTGTCTGAATAGCAACACTCCCCTCAGTTTTGTATCATCTGCAAATTTTCTAAGGTTGCACTCTCATCCAACCACTTCTAGGCCCTTCATGAAATTGTTAAACAATAGTGGGCTCAGTCTCAATCCCTGTAGCATACCAGTAGTGACCACCCCACACCAGCTGGTGTTTATGCAAGTCACATAATCCTTTGAGCCTGGGATTGAGGTGAGGGTGATAAGTCTGTTGTTTTCTGAATACTCATTTGTGCCCTTCTTGGAGGTGGGGATGGCATTTGCTTTCTCCATTCTTCAGGAACCTCTTCTAGTTGCAGTGACCTTTCAAAGATACTTGAGAGTGGCCTCACAAGGACAAGGGCAAATTCTCTCAGCACTCATGTGTACAACCTGTCAGGTCCTGTGGATGCATGAATATCCAGTCTATTTAAATGTTCTCTAACCTGCTCCTCCTCCACCAAGGATAAGTATTCCTTGCCCAGGCCTTTCTTCCTGGTCTTGGTGAACTGGGATTGCTTTATCTCTAAAGACTGAGGTGAAGAAGGTATTGACTACTTTGGCCTTCACCATGTCCCTTACTTCTAGATCCCTGACCATTCAGCAGTGAGCCCACAGTTTCCCTTCTCTTCCTTTTCCCAAAAATGTACCTGTAGAAAGCTTTCTTTTTGTCCCCATATGCCTCATCAGAGTCAATTTTCCTAACCCTTCATAAACACCTCTCCTAACATTAGGATTTGCCTAGTAATACTTAGCCATCAGGACCCAGCCACCTCAACACCCATTCCAAGACAGAGAGCTATCCCAAGGCAGAGACCTAGGCATCTCGACTGCTCTCCCACATAAAAGATGATGTCTCCTCCTCACCTTCCCAGCCTGTCCTTCCTGCAGACACTGCATCTGCCCATTGCACTTCTCCAGTTCTGTGAGCTGTCCCAACCTTCTCTCTGATCACCAAATCTTGTTTCAAGCCTTATAGTTACTGCATATTGGTGCTTTTAAGCACTAAGTAACTGTTGCTCTCATGATGACTAATGTATTTTAGTAATCTTTGTGAATCACAGAAATCCTATTGCACTTCAGCATTTGGACCACATTTCACAAGAATCTAAATACAATATATGCGATAAAAGTGCACTCTCACTTTACATCACTCTTAAGAAAAGTCAAGAGTATATTTTCTGAATTTAGACATCCCTGATACAGAATTTCATGTAAGGTTTTAGATGAATGCAATTTAAAATGACCGTGATTAAGTGGATGTATCACAAATTAGAAGTTATTTCAAGTAACTGTAGCATGTTTTATCTTTTATTTTTGGCAAGGTGTAGGGGGAACAGTACGATCTAGATTGTGCAAGTTGCTTACTGCCAAATTCAGTGTCTATTCAAATACAATGTTATCATCCAAAGGAGTACAAAGACAGTTTTTGAAGATGGGAGAACAGAAACATGAAGAAGTGTGAAGACTTTTCCAGGATCACACACTGAACAAACAGAAGATAAAAAAATTTGGATCCTCGTATTCTGTATCTTGGTAAGAATATTTTACTTCACCAGTACCTATACAATTATTACAAGTTTATAAGGTACAACTTAAACCCAGGAATTTCATGAAACTGTTATTATCTCTATGTCCATTCAGAGAGTAAAATCTGTAAGTTGTGTTTGGTAGCTGCAGAGACGCAATAAGCAATTTTAGCATGCAGTCCAAAAAGTATACATTCATAGCTTCACTATGGACAGAATGGAAGGAATTTGGCTAAAATGAGTGCAAGTCTTGTCCAGGCAATGGAAAGGGAGTTGTGCTGGAAGGGTAGGTATTTTCATTTCACTACCCACAAACTTGTTGGAAAAGTGAGTATACAGCATCCATCAAAAGCAGAAACTAGGGTCTTGGCTGCCCTTGAAGCTCACAGGAAGATTTAGTTCATACAGGAGGGATTCACTGTTCTGTATGAAGACCAAAACCATTTAGTTTTCAGCCTACCCACTGTTCACACTGTTGTGCTCTTAAACCTTTCATTCTGGTAGAGCAACAACATAGAAAGAACATGGAATCACAGAATCATCTGGTTTGGAATAGACCTCCAAGAGCATAAAGTCCAACCATTAAACTCCACTGTCAAGTTCACCACTAAACTTGTCCCTAAGTGCCACATCTACACACCTCCTACATCCCTCCAGAGCTGGTAACTCCACCACTTCCCTGGGCAACCAGGGCCAATGCTTGGCCACTCTTTCTGTGAAGAAATTTTTCCTAATATCTAAACATAATCTCCATTAGCATCCTTGAGGCCATTTCCTTTTGTCCTGTCACTTGTTACCTAGGAGAGGAAGCCAACCCCTACCTGGCTACAACCTCCTTTCAGGCACTTGTAGACAGTGATAACATCTCCTCTGAGTCTCCTCTTTTCCAGGCTAAACAACCCCAGCTGCTTCAGCTACTCCTCAGAGGACTTGTGCTCCAGACCCTTTCCCTGTTCCATTGCCATTCTCTGGACATGCTCCAGCACCTCCATGTCCTTCTTGGAGTGAGGGGCCCAGAATTGGACAAAGCACTTGAGGTACAGCCTCACCAGTGCCGAGTACAGGGGGACAATCCCTGCCCTGGTCCTGCTGGCCACACCATTGCTGGTACAGGCCAGGGTGCCATTGGCCTTCTTGACCAACTGGACACACCCTGGCTCATGTTCAGCTGCTGTCACCAGCACCCCCAGGTCCTTTTCCTCTGGGCAGCTTTCCAGCCACTCTGCCCCAGCCTGTGGCACTGCCTGGGGTTGTTGTGAACCAAGGGCAGGACCCAGCACTGGGCCTTGTTGAACCTCACACCACTGGCCTTGGCCCATCGATTCCGCCTGTCCAGATCCCTCTGAAAAACCTTCCTACTCTCCAGCAGATCAACACTCCCACCCAGCTTGGTGTCATCCATACACTGCCAGAGAGTGCACTCATTTGCCCATCCAGATCATCAATAACAATATTAAGCAGAACTGGCCCCAGTACTGAGCCCTGGGGAACACCACTGGTGACTGGCCACCAGCTGGATGTAACTCCATCCACCACCACTTTCTGGGCCTGGCCATACAGGTAGTTGGCTTTCAGTGTACAGTCCGCCGATCCACGCCAATTTCTGCAAGCGAATGCTGTTGGAAATTGTGTCAAAAGCGTTACTAAGTCCAGGTAGACAACATCCACAGCCTTTCCCTCATCCAGGAAGCATGTCACTCTGTCATAGAAGGAGATTGGGTTGGTCAAGCAGCACCTGACTTTCACAAACCTATACTGACTGGCTCTGATCCCCCTAGTTGCTCTGCAGTTGCCACATGATGAGACTCACGATGATCTATTCCATGACCTTCCGTGGCACCAAGAAGACAGAACTGACAGAACTGACAGAACTGTAGTTCCCTAGGTCCTCTTTCCAGCTTCTCTTATAGATGGAAGTCACATTTGCCAAATTCCAGTCAGCTAGGACCTTCCTGGGTAGCCAATACTGCCAATAAATCATGAGAAATAGCTCAGCAATCACTTCCACCATCTCCCTTAGTACCTCTGGTTGCATCCCATCTGGCCTCATAGACCTGTGTGTGTCTATGTGGTGTAGCAAGTCAGTGACTGTTTCCCCTTGGATTGTGTGAGCTTCATTCTGCTCCCCATCCCTGTCTTCCAGCTCAGGGGGCTGAGTACCCTCAGAACCACTTGTTCTGCCGTTAAAGACTGAGGGAAAGCTGCCATCAAGTACCTCAGCCTTTTTCTCATCCTTTGTCGCTATGTTTCCCCCAGCATCCAATGAGGAATGGAGATTCTCCTTAGCCCGCCTTTGCTGGGAATATATTTATAGAAACATTTTTCATTGTCTTTTATGACAGTAGTCAGATCAAGTTCTAGTTGGGCTTCGGCCTTTCTAATTTTCTCTCTGTATAATTTCACGACATATTTGTAGTTTTCCTGAGTTGCATGCCCCTTTTTTCAAAAGGCTTAAGCTCTCCTCCTTTTTTCTTGAGTTCCAGCTAAAGCTCCTTGTTCAGCCAGGCTGGTCTTCTTCCCCAGCACCTTGTCTTTTGGCACATGGGGACAGCCTGCTCCTGTGTCTTTAAGATTTCCTTCTTGAAGAATGTCCGGCCTTCCTGGACACCTTTGCCTTTTAGGACTGCCTCACAAGGGTTTCTGTCAATCAGTGTCCTAAATAGGCCAACGTCTGCCCTCTGGAATTCCAAGGTAGGAGTTTTGCTGACCCCCATTCTTTTCTCTCTGAGAACTGAAAACTATCCTTTTGTGATTGCTGTGCCCAAGACACCCAACGATCACATCACCCACCAGTCCTTCTCTGTTCACAAATAACTGTTCCAGCAAATGCCTTCCCTAGAGGGCTCACTCACCAGCTCTGTCAGGATGTTATCTGCCACACACTCCAGAAACCCCTGGGCTGTTGTATTTCCAGCAGAGATCTGGTAATTTGAAGGCCCTCACAAGAACAAGATCTAATGCTTGTGAGACTTCTCCCAGAAATAGAGAATATTTCATCTGCCTCTTCATCTTCATTGTGTGGTCTGTAACAGAATCCCACCAGAATATCTGCTCTGTTGGCCTTCCCCCTGATTCTTACCCATAAACCTTCAACTCTATAATTAGGATTATGAAGCTCTAGATAATCAAAACACTCCCTAGAACACAGGGCTACCCCACCTCCTCCCTTGCTTATCCCTTCTGAAGAGTTCATAGCCTTCCACTGCAGCATTCCAGTTGCATGAGTAATCTCTGTGACGTTGACTATGTCATAGTATTCCTGGTGCACAGTGGCTTCCAGCTCCTCCGTTTCTTGTCCACGCTGTGCACATTGGTGTATAAGCAGTTCATTTGGGATATTGTTCCTGACACCTTTTCAAGGGCAGAAGATCTAAAGCTTATGCCAGCATTCTCAGGCACATCTGTGGTTTCTAACGCATCAATAGCCTGCACATCTTTGCTGTTGCATGGTCTTCATCCTCTGCCTCTACTGAGTTGGCCACACAGCGACCTTGCTAGCACACCACTCCTCAGTGTCATGCTGTCCCCAGGCTTATCTCTAGCAGGCCTGGTTTTATCCCTTTCCCTTAGACTTTCTCAACGAGTCCTGTCGGCTCCTGTGCAAGCTCCTTTTTCTCCTTTGAGACAGCTTTGCCCCATCTGTCACCAGCAGGCCTGCTGTCATGTAAACCAACCCACAATCAAAGAACCTACAATTTTGCCAATGACACCAAGCTCAGAGCCAGGTATTGATCTGTGGTCTTCCTGTTTCTTCTCTCTTTATTCCCTGCAAGTGGCAGGAGAGAGGAGAACAAACAGTACCTGTGTTCCTGATCCCTTAACCAGTCATCCTGAGGCCCTAAAATCCCTCTTGTTTGCACATGAACAGAGACAAGCAGAGCCATGAGGCCATGATTCCCCCTACTCACCATTACACATTGTGTATGTGTGAGAAAAATCCTGGGAAGGGCAGAAAAAGCAGCATGAAGATACTTGTTTCTGCAAATCAGAATGAAGAGGCCTGTAGGAGAAGGGAGAGAATATGTTCTAAAACAAGGCCAAAAAGCAGACAGGAAGAAATAGTATTAGCAGCAGGTGAGGATTTTGACAGATAATTTTTAATAGGTGTTAAGTTCAAGGATAATAGAAGAAAATAAAATACCAGAATTTGTAATGTTACAAGTTTTTTTGCCTATTGCGGCCTGTTATCCTTCACTTTTGATACATGGTGCCATTTTGCTGTGTTACCTCTAGTTGTAGGATGCAGGCATTGCATGTTGCTTTTGATGCAAACAGCAAAGACACTACTGTGATGGTAAATGATGGAATGTTGGGTGTCCCTTTTGTATGTAAAGAATTTGGAATAATAGATAAACTACTGAGACAGCTCTAGGTTTAAAATTAAAGTTTGATTTTGACATTTCTGGAATTCTAAGCATAACTTCACAAATTTAATATTCTTTCAACTGTTTTTTCTGTAGGAAATGTTAAAAAATCAGCAGTAGAGATAATTCTGTCATGTATATTCATAGACAATTAGACTCTCTTTACCTTTTAGAATACTCATGTGTGATTCTGTGTAATTCTCTGTTGACAAACCCAAAAAGCCAGGAGGATGCCTTCAGAAAAAATTTGTTTACTTGGTTTTGCATTTTCAGTAGTTGAAGAAATGGGATCCTAGAAAAAAGCTATTGTAAAATTATATATTAATTCTAATATGTAGTTTCTTATAAATAGAAGGCATTATGTTTTGAATACTAGATTTTTTTTTTTTACAAGTTCTCACACAATAATGCTTCCTTTATAATTACTTTGTGGGTCTTGTTTTGTTTTGGGACTAGGGGTATTTTTGGTTTGGGGTTTTTTTGTGTTGGTGTGTTGTTGTTGTTTTGGTGGGGAAGGTTTTTTTATTTGGTTTGGTTTTGGGGTTTTTTTGTGGGTTTTGTGTGTGTGTGAATTCCTTGGAGATCTCAGGATTATTGCAGCTCTAGTTTTTATTTCACATTTTGTATTTTAATATAATATATGATGCAAAATCAATGGTGTTCTATTGGATTCTTCCTTCAATATATATTGCACTTTTCTTGTCTGGGTTCAAATAGACTTAATCAAAACATGAAAAGCAATTTCACTGGTGCTGGCCCTTTTGATTAAGTGTCTAGGCTCCATGCTTATGAAATCTATATAGTTATTAGTTTACTTAGCATGATAGTTAATTTCAAAGTATGATGTTTTCAGTTTTCACCAAAAAAAAAAAAAATCCAGTTTTTGCTAATAATTAAAGTACAACCCTATCTGAAAAGTGACTACATAATAGGGCACCTTTTTTATTAGACAAGGACTCTTTATACAGACAAGACAGACATGATGTGAACCCTGGAGATCTCATAAGCCATGTGACAGACAGGGGAAGAACTACACAAGGGGGGAGGAAAACTAACCTTCACAGGTGCGTGTAGACGCTGTAGGACTTCTGTCTTTCTACTGAGAGAAGAGCCCAGTTGCCTCAAAAGAATAAAGGATTAAAGGAAGAGCCTGGGGTTTGCCTGGTGTTTGCTTGTTTTTATGCTTTAATAGGAAACAAATAACTTGGGAGCCAGCTTGAGATGCATTTAACCATTGCAGAACGTAGCATGCCAGGCATTGACTTTATCCACTACTCTTTGGCCTTCTGTTTGTACATTGGAATGTGTTTATGCCTTCTCAGGAGACATTTTGACATAGTAACCAAAATATAAGTGACTGCAGTGATAGGAAAGCAGAGGCTGACTAGCATTCAAGAACTAATCAGAAATAATTAAAAGCAGAAGAAGAAAGTAACTGTGTGATACTGGGTGGCTAACAAGGTGCACTGTGGATGGTAGCTTGCTGCTACCGTAGCTGGCTGCTAGTTTATGGAAAGTGTCATTCTGTTATTCCCCCCCTCCTCCATTGCCCCAGTAAGTCTGCCTGGCAGTGCCTGAAAGTAAAAACGTTGCACTGAAATTTTGAATGCATAATGCAGCAAGTAGCCTCAATATTCCTTTTCTTCTATAAGATAGGTTTGTGTGAGCACACAAGTCCTTTTCTAATCAGTCATTATTGGAAGCAAGCTAGCTCAGCACTTTTAGGAAGCCTCCCCAGGAGAATCTCTTCAAAGTAATTCTGAAATCTGAGAGTAAATTTTCAAATATAAGAAAATTAGAGTTCTTAGAGCAGTCCAAAGCAAACTAAGCATAAAACTGTCGAGCTTTCTGCACCAAGCTTCCATTGCATATGAAAATTTAAGAATGGAAAACCGCACTTAAGGACACTGGTGGTTTCTGTCAGTCCTGCCCCTGCTGTTTCTAAAATATTTAAAAGCTCACCCCTCCCCACCCCAACTCAGATTGTAACTTCTCAGTGCATGTTAGGAAGGAAATACTGAATCTCATTTCGTGGTATTTTAAAATATCTATATGGTTGTAATCAGTACTAGAAAACCACCAAGGAAGTGGTAAAGCTGAACACCAGTTAATGCCATGCAAGCATTTTAAGCTATCATAGTTCAACCTTCCCAAAGTGTCAGTTTCCCCAAAGAGCAGGACAAAGGAATACTGCCACAGTATCTGGGACCAGCACCATCAAAAGAGGGAGTAGGGAACAAATCAAAACAAGCAGGTTGCTAATGGCTCTTTTAGCCTCCAAAAATGGCTATACAGATTCTACTGTGTCCCCTGCTGAGACAAATTATAGGAAACTCAGTCCTAACCTTTCCCGTTTGTCAGGGCCAGAAGCTATGACACATCCGCTGCCTGGCAAGTCAGTGGTTATACAGACCATCAACCCACTCTTTGTCTCTAATAGCCACATTTACAGTACCTAGATTTAAAAATTTTTATGTCAGTCTTATGAGGTAAAAATAAGTGGCAGAATGTTTAAAGACTTTCCAGCAAAACTATGTAGGAACCTAAACTTAAGTAGTCCTGATGCTGGTAGAACAATTTCATCTATTTTTACCTTTGGAAAGCTAATGTAGGAGCCAGTTAGAAGGTTTCTACTACAGGAGAGCATTAATTTAGTAGCAGTATTTCCACTTTCACAGGAGTAACAGCATGTCTCAAACTGCAGAGAAAAAAAATGAAACAAACAAATGGTAAGGAAATGTTATTTCAGCCTTATCCCTACAATGGCATTCATGGGTATTGATTTAAAAAACTAATACAGTCAAACCAGCCAAGTGAAAATAACTAGTCATTACTTCCAGAAAAGACTGGGTTTGAAATTTATAAGATTTTTAAGAGACTGTACTTGCACAGCCTCTATTTACCTTGGCAAGTATTCTTTCTGAGTCACACGTTCTCCAAAATGAAGTAATGTTTAAAGGTCAAAACACAGCCTTAAATACATGTGAGATATTTCCTGAAGTTGGTGAAGGACAAGTCCTTTAATCCCCAGCCATTGCAAGACAAAGAACCTACCTTTTCATCCTTCTAAACATGATTAGTGTCTTGCAACATTTTACTTGGTCTTCCCTCTAATTACTTTGCAGTTTATTCTTTGTATGCCTGCATCTCATTTACTTTCTCTCCTCACTTTAGGAGAAATGTTCCAGTGTACATTTCCCAACATCTCTTTGCTTCTCACACGTTCTAAGCAGCATTTCACAGTGCCCTGTTCAAACGAACTATCCTCCCCATGCACAGAATGACAGCAAGTCCTGGTAACCCTGGTCTTTATTTCATTTTAAAAAAAATTTTTAAAAAAATAAAGCCGTACAAAAGTATTTTAGCATCAACTTCTAAGAATGCATGTTTACTGAAAATTCAACTTTGCACTAATTTAACACACTTAAGTGTGTATGAAAATTCTTTGACCTGGGGGCAAGCAGTGCTTTGCTGTTAAGCTAGCAGAGCAATATCAGGATATTAAAGCTCAAAGGCTGCTGCTGTAATGTATCAACTAAACATTTTTGTTAATTAATATATGTAACCTGCATGGGGTTTTTTGTAGTCTGAATTTTCCACTGAACTGTACTAGCTCACATGAAAACATCAGAAAACAAAAACTAATTTTAAAGAAAAAGTGTCTATCCTATTGACTTCATCCCAGCAGAAAGTAATGGAAATGCATGGACTTTTGGGTGGGAAGAGGAGACTGCTGAGCATTACCAGTTACATGCCAAAATATACACATCAAGGTTTGTCATTACTGCTCACATAAATAAATTAACAAATGGAGAAAATGTAGACATTTCCTACAATGCCCTGGAAAGAGCTGCAACCTGTCCAGGTGCAAACCATGTGCAGTACAATAATAAAGACAGAGATAAAAATAATAATAATAGTAATAGAATTTTAAGTTCAAGTCAAGATGGAATTAAGAAGCATTTAACCATTTCTCTTCAAAGAGGATTATGTAAGACTGCAGGATGACACAAATGACAGCATTTATATAGGCTGAAGTACAGCAGTAAAACAGTTAAAATGTTCAGAACAGAAAATATTTATAAAATGCTTTCTACATACTAAAAGCCTATATACATTTACATTGGCAGAAGCCCTGCTAGGGCTCACTAAAGTTTAAATGGTTACCTTAGCACTTGATTTATGTCTTCCATAGCTGTTATTTGTAAAGGGAATGGCTTGTCCCTGACTTGGGGACCAACAGGCTGCTTTGGAGCCTGCTGTTCACTCATAGCTAGTTTAAATGCCATTAACTTCCAAAAAACGAATATTTTGAGTCACTGGAACAAAACTCTCTACTAGCATTAGTACAGTTACTGCAGTGATACTGAACCACAGTCCTTTCATAGCAGTCAAAAGAGTCCCTTTGACACAAAGATCTAAAAAAAGTCAAATCATGACCAAACGAGAGGCAAAGCAAAATCTGCTAAAAGTGGCAATACTCTGATCTCATTATTCTGCCAATATACAAATGTAATTAGATTTTTTCCTTTATATTTTAAATTATGCATGGTTACTCTTCCATTCCTGTGGCAATAGAGGAGATGATGATATGAAATAACTGAAGGGTGAAGATGGGTAGAGGCAAGTAGGAGAGATTTTAGTACAACCAACAAAGCTTAGCACATCAGAGTTAAGTATTCAATGAGGTTTTTCACAGGTATTTCCATTTTTATATAGTAGGGGCTTTGGTGGAGACCTGAGAGAACAGGGAGGAGAGGGATCAGATGAAGCTATAATTTACAGCCTTCATGATCGGTCTGCATTGGCCTTGAATGCACAGAACGAGCTGAGAAACTTCCACTGGGCAGGCAAAACCCCTCGTTCAAGCAACTACTGCTGTTTCCCATTGGTGCTTGGAAACGGGAGTCCCTGCAGCCTGCATCTGATCTTTTCCAATTATTTCTGTGTTACAGTTAGCATTGAACTTATTGTGCTAGGAAACTGTTTGGCCACAGATGTGAAATCAGTAATGAAATAATTAGGAGAGACATTATTTCATTTCCTTCAAAGTATTAAAATGAATTAGTTTAGAATGTGAGAGGAAAGACCATGTTTTGATATTAAAATGGAGAAACTAAGCACTAGCTGTTACCAGCTAGCACTAGCTGACCTGACAGTCTTATGTGGAGACCTGTGAACCCACTGGCACTGCAATCAGTGAGTTCACATTGCAGAACAGCTTCATGACAATACTGTCATGAATCCTGCAAAAACTGAGGCATGCATATTTTAAAGAACAAGAACGGTCCCAAAACCCCAGTTATCTCAGTGTGTCTTCATAGGAGATTTGCTCCAGCCATCTGGTCATCTTCATGGCCCTCTGGACTTTTTCCAGTAGAAGTCCTATAGCTGGATGCAGCACTGTGGGAGGGGTCTCATGAGATCAGAACTGAGGGACAGAATCCCCTCCCTTGCCCTGCTTGGCACAGTGCTTTGGATGCAGTCCAGGACATGGCTGACTCTCTGGGATGCAAGTGCTCATTGCTGGCTCATGCTGAGCTGCTCATTTACCAACACGCTCAAGTCCATCTCTGCAGAGCTGCACTCAGTCCACTTATCATCCAGACTGTACCCATGTTTGGGATTGCACCAACTCAGGTGCAGGACTTTGCACTTGGCCTTACTGAGCTGCATAAAACTCACACTGGCCCATTTCTCTAGCTTGTAAAGGTCCCTCTGGATGGCATTTCTAGAGTATCAACTGTACCTAGAGCATCAACTAAGCTTGGCATTGTCAGCAAACTTGCCCAGGGTGCACTCAATCCCACTGTCCATGTTGCCAACAAAGATGTTAAATAATACTTATGACAGCACAGAAACCTCTTTCTCGTGTGCCTCTTGTTTCAACATCGGCTCAACAGCGACAAATATTCATCTCAGTATGGACCCCTGAGGGACCCAAGTCATCACTGCTCTCCACCTGGACATCAAACCATTGGCTGCAGCTCTCTGAGTGAAACATCCAGCCAATTCCTTATCCACCAAATGTTCCACCCATGAAATCCACATCTCCACAGTACAGAGACACAGATGTAGTATGGGACGGTATCAAATGCTTTGCACGAAGACAGGTAGATTGTGTCAGTCTTTCTTCCCCCATCCACAAATGCTGTAACCCCATTAGGAGGCCCCCAAATCAGGCAGGCACAATTTGCCCCTAGTGAAGCCATGTTGGCTGTAATCAATCACTTCCCTGTCCTCCATATACCTCAGCATAGTTTCCAGGAGGATCTGTTCCACTGTCTTGCCAGGCACGGAGACTGACTGGTCTACAGTTTCCTGGATCTTCCTTTTTAATCCTTTTTTAAAATGTGGGTTATGTTCCCCTTTTTCAATCACTGGGAACCTTATCAATTTAAGTGAAGCAATATCTTCGTTAACCTTTACTAATCTCCTTGTTTGGCTTGATGGGACCACCACATTCTCTAGGGATTGCTGATTTATTTGTAACAGAACAAGATCCATCCCTCCTGTGTAAAGAATGCTAAAGTAGATTGTATTTTTTTCTCAGTCATTAAGTATACCCTGCTTAACCACGACTCCTTTCATTGCTGGACATATGTAATTGTTTCTAGAATTATACTTGAAATATTTATAGTAATCATCAATTCTATTAAAAATTTACAGTATTGTATTCATAAAAAGTGTTTACAGCATAGCACATGATTAGACCTGTTATTACTAGTTCATGCAAACATCCCCAAACAAAGCTAAATATGGTAAGAAATACACATTAGAGTAACTCACACTAGATATAAGCATGTCTGAAAATGAAAATTTAATAAAATGCAAAAATCCTTAGTGGGTATCTAGACAATTGATGTTTAAAACTCAAATAAATTCACATGAATTAGGCTCATATATAAGATATGATAATACTTCTGAGCTTTGTTACAAGGGACCTAAAGGTAAAATGAGAGTTTCTTGTGCAATTAATAAATCGAGACAGGTATAGTTTCTAAAATATACTCTATAGAATAACGAATAGTTAAATCTGGCTATACTGAAATATGTTTGTTTAGGTGAAATCTGTTCTGTCATTTTGTTTATCATGTTTTTTCTCACTTCTTCAAAAAGCAGTGATGAAGATATTGAAACTTATTTTACACTTTTCTAATGATTAAATCACCAAAGATACTGTGCGGTACATATAGAAGTGATCTTAGAAAGAAGTGATCTCAGAACATACTTATAGCTAACAGGATTTTAAAGAATTTCTGTAGCATTTTGGAGGATGCGTATAACAAAAGTACAATCTAAAACTGTTTTGAGAAATTAACTAGTACTTTTTTCATTTGTATTAATTATTCCTAACTACATAAAAGGACTAGATGAAACCTGCTTAGGCGTTCATTAAAATTACTGCATCACACATACCAACTGAAATGATTGAAACCTTTCAAAGATCATGCTCACAGTAAGTGGAGAAAATGCACATTATTATCTATCTTCTGCATGGGACATGAAGACTTAGAAAATCAAGGTAAAATACATTAGAATAAATATGTTAATTCCTGACAAAATTTAATAAATTAATTACAGGTAAGAGGGATAAATATGGCTAAGGTTGGAATACACTGCTCTTTAGCATGTGCAACTTGTAGCTAAAGTATGTTTCATTAAGAGTAAACATTATTTTTCCTCTCTACCAAATATCTCTCTCTCTTTTTTTTTTTTCATTTTATGTCTCATCTTCACTCATGGTGATGCTAAAGAAAAGGTAGGAAACTCCAATGGATAGGAGACACTATCTCTTTACCTGAAGTGATAATAACAGTAATAGTAATTATAGTAGTAAAACATTTACTATAAAGTTGGATATCAGCAGATAAATATAGGGTAAGAAATTAGGCTTTTATGTTAATGCAGTAAAGCTAGACAACTAAAATGGAAATCTCATGGGACTGTTCCTTCTGCCCATCTTTGCTGCTACCATGTGATATCAGCATAAAATTTGTCTGAGGTTTTTCAGCATGATCGTCTTGATTCCACATTACAACATGATTTTGTTCTTATAATCCTACCATATCGAAAACTCTCACAGAAAGAAGGCAAATAAATCTAGCATTAAGGAATATCACCCTTGTTTAAGACATTTCTTGTTATAAAACCAAAACATTTTATTTACACATTTAAAGTTGACTTTTGGCAAGGCAGCAGTTCTACAAAGGAGTCTTGACTATTGAACAGTAGTGAATAAAGGGCTCCACACTTTTCCCCATCTGCTTGTCCAATTGTTAAAACAAAAATAGCAACTGTAAATGGTAATGAAACATTATTTTATACAACATTGCCTTGCAAAAACCATTTTAGGTGTTGTTAATTTACTTGATCTGAAATCCCCTGAGTACTGATTACATCATGCAAATGTTATTCTCTTAAGACTAGTCTTAGTAATAGAGATGTTAACCGACAGAAGCTTAAACATGTCCTGTGCCTTTGTATTATCACAGTGTAACAGAGGTGATTGGGCCATGTCCCCAAAAGATCTTGTTATCAGCTGATAAGCAATGGTGCCAGGTCCAACCTCTTTCTGGCAGAAGAAACTGAGAGATACAGAAAAGCACCCACCGTGGTGTTCTTCTAAATTGCTGCCAGTGTTTAGATTAATAGTTGCAAGGCCATTACTTCAAGATTCTCAATTCACAGGGATACACACTTAACCAGTAGCCAAACAATAAATTAAAATAAGTATTACTTACAGATTATCCATATACGTTTGAAAATCAAAACTTTTTCCCGGTTAAGACAACACTTTGAGGCTATTGACTTACCACCTCAGTTTATTTAGTTGATACTTTTCCAGTAACTAGCAGATGGATCAAGATTAAATGAGGAAAAGAAGTTACTTTTCAAAATTGTGCAACTCTTGGTGTATGCATGGAAACAAAAGCTTTTATCTCACAGGCTGGAAGGAATCATCAGCCATGTAACTACTGATCTTGATATTCAATTAAATCAAGAGAGACTCACTGGCTAGAGACTCTTCAATGAAAGAGACAAGGGCCCTGCCTCTGAGGCATGCATAAGAGAAGCTAAAACCTAATATGACTAAAAAAGACTGTTAAGATTAAGACAATATAAAAATAGTGTTCAGTAGCTATGACAATGTACATGGAACTGTAGATCAGGAGCATTTTTTTCCTTTCACTGAGGGAAGCTATAGGAATAAGTAAACAAAGCAACATAATTTTCATTGTTGTCCCTACCTTCTGATCTTAACAAGGCCAGACAGAAATTGGGGATGGGGTGTGCATTGCTTCAAGATCTTACAGTCAGATGAATGGTTAAATGTCACTCTGAAGAGAAATATATCAACCATGCACCTCTACTGTCTATTGAATACTGAAGTGCCTTACTGCCCAGAGCTGCTTTCAAACACCTCCTATTGTCACCTAGATATGTATGTCAGGTCCTCATTAGAAGAGTCTTTCTTGGTTATTTTAGAAATTATAAAATAAGAAAGGTATCAGGAGACTTGAGCCCAAAGGCACTGCACCTGTTACCAGCCTAGTGAAATCAAACACTGTTCTGTGCATATTTTGCTCACCATAACCACAAAATAAACATTTCCTTGCATTTTGCCTTTCCCACAGACTACCTGTGTGCAGTGTATCACCTGGATATATATGTGCTAATCATGTGCCTCCGTGAGGTTTTTTAGGCATATTAGAGAAGAGATTGGAAATTAGGGTTGCTGAAGAAGGCCATATGGAGATGCATAAAATCAGAAGATGACGTATGTTCTGTGTGCTTTGTAAACATCCAGAGGAGCTGATTACATTGTGATATCTATGACTATCAGGGCAGCATTAACTCTTCATTCATAGCCAAAATTACTCATTTTAATATTAATGTTTTGGTTTGTGGCCTGCCATTGTGAAAAAAAAAAATGAACCATAGTTACTCAGCAAGGTCAAACTTGATGGTGGCAGAGAACCTTTCTTGCCATACTTACTCAAGGCCTCAGAAATAAAGCAGACATGAAATTCTTTATCTGAAATAAGCCAATGGTCAGACATGTATCATAAATTTGTACCATGATTATTCTTCACCTTATGTAAGTGATTCTCAGAATTTTTTATACCCCATTCATTCTTTCAGTTAATCAGATTAATGAATCTCCCTTTTAAAATAAAGACAATGGATTGATCACAGCCCTCACATACACTGCACAACTTCAAGTTGAGAGATGAAATGAAAGTGCTTTTTAGTAATAAATAGATGATCTGCATATTTATTTCATCAGAACAATAATGGAAGAAAAAACTGTCAGCCTCATTATCATCTACAAAGATGTATTTCATGTACCTCAGTGCTGAAGATGATAAAAATAGACATATTTACATTAGCATTATCCTCAGTCCAAGCATGAATTATAGGGTGTTTTGCTGTTGTGAACACGATGCTCTAGAGCAAAAGCCTATCACTTTAAAATAATACTATTCATCATGGCTGAGGAAGAAAAAACAAAAGAAGAAGAAATAAACAGCTTGTGCTGACAAACATTGTCAATTCTGTGCTCTGTCTTCTCCTGACTTGTGCACTTTGGTAACATGATGTAAAAGCTGCATTCTTGCATGTTCATGTTTTGTTTAAGCACCATCTGCTAGGGGCTGGGAAAAGCTGACTGGGTGCCTGGAAATGCAATTTCTGCAGAAAAACTTCTCTATTGACTGCAGGAAAGGCAGCTCCACCTACTGACATTTCTGTCTGTCTGCTTTTTAAAGGGTGGAGGGATCACTTAAAAGTGGCATCTAGTCTCATTTCCCAGAAGAACTGCAGTTCCCAAAACACTGGGAACTAATTTCTAAACTCTAAAGTTAGCAGTCAACATTAGGGTGTATTTTCTCTCTTAGGATATCTCAATCATTCTGCAGATTCAGTTACTTAAAACATGACTTTCTGATAGTACAAGATCTTACAAAAGCAGTACCTTACCACATTTAAAATGAGATATCAATTTGACTTTAACCATGATCTGTTCTGAAAAAGCATAAATCTATCTCTTCACTTTTGACCTCCTCATATTTTTCTGTATTGCAGGTGCTCAAATATTTATCTTTATAACCTAGAGCATATTAGTCCTCAAAGGTCTTTCAAAAGATTTTTCAAGAAACGGCAAACTTTTGTCAGGTTTGTTTCTGATGTAACAATACTGTACTTGGTACATCAGGGGTTTTTTTGAGACAATACCTAATGCACGCTCAATGCCATTGAGGCAAATAACACTCGACTTGGATGGTATCAGGATTTGGAAGTGGATGACTCACACCTTCTGAGCAAAACTTGATCCATGACCTCACAAAGACTGCTTATGACTGCTTTAGTACAAGTCAGAGAAACTGAAAACACACCTTTCAAGTGGCCAGATGTGGAAGAGATGAAAATATCTGTTGTGCCCTGAACAGCCTAGACTGACTGCTGTAATGAGATGTTTGGGTGGAAATGTGAGTGAAGTGAGCTCAATCTGAATGCTAATGTAGCTGTAAGTAGAGCTGACCTGATTTCTACTGACTGAATGGATGGGAAATGAACTTACACAACCTTTTTTCTGCTTTTGCTGGGGAGGGCAGATGTCAAATACATATGCACCCCAGATTCTTACAAAAATAAATTATTTTGAAAAATTCTATATGGCACAATTTTGCCCACAGATTTTGCAGAATTTTGAATAGTTTGGCTTAATTAACTCACTTAGAAAAAGTAAACTTCTTAGTCAAAACAAGCTTGCCTTGCTGACTTTGTTGCCTGTGTACTCCCTTTCACTAATTCAGACTTTTTTTCCTAGTTTGAGTCACATTTATGAAAGTGAAAATTAGCTTATCCAGTGCTAGTCATAAACACTGGTCAGTCCCCTAACATATCCAGTAGATGGCTACTCAGCTAAAAGCAACTTGTAGTGGTATATTGATCACAACTTGCAAGACAACCTTGCTTTGCTACAGTGAAGACATGCAAAGGCAGAAACAAGAGAGTACCTTAGTGGCAATATGGTGGTGTAAGTATTAGCTGGAAAAACAGTAATGCCTGACTGTAAAAACTAATATGGGGTGTTTATCACTAGAATAGTGCCCAGTTCCACATAGAAAAAGACTGGTTTCAGACTGAATCTATATATAAATATCAAAATTGCAAACTGCTCTACAGCTCGAGGACAGGTGCCTGAGAGCTTCACTAGCAGCAGAAGATATTACTGAGTTACTTCAGCCAATAGCTGAGAAATGACAGTTATGACACAGAAACTGAGATTTCTCAAATATGAGGAAAAGCTGCTTTGCCTGCATTTAGTGTTTCAGTGGCAGTTGGAGGAGAGCTAATTTTAACAGTGAAGAGGTAAATGTGCCAGCACTTCTACCAGAGAGGTATCACAACCATTGTCAAGTTAGCATGCAAATGGTCCACCTAGGCTGCTGTTGAAAATAAAGCTTGGAAGAGAACTCCTGTTTCTGAGCCTCAAAGACATAGGTTGTTGCCTCTTCAGAGGCACACAGCTCAAGCTGAAATAAACCAACTCTGCCTCAGAACCTAGGGTCCTAATTATTGTTTAACACAGGAACTCCCATTCATCATGTCTGATGTTTCTTTACTGAGTGGCTTTATGTGCATTATTTCATTATTATGCTGGAATACAACTTACTACATGTTCAGCACAAGAGGAACTCATTATGGCCCAAGGTCAGAAGTATTTCAACAGTATAAAATTAACCCTTAGAATTTCTCTGTTAACACTGCAGATGTGGTTCCATCTCTTTTCAAAGACACATTACACATGTTGTAAATGTAAAGCTTCGGGAGCTACATATGAGAGCTCTCAGAGGCAAAACAATTTATTCCACTGTTTGTCAGGTGATTAAACACAACCGTGTTGAAACATTCCTCTGTAATGAAGTTGTGCAACTTTGCAATAAATGCATTCAATTAACTGAGTTAAAGTCTTCAGTTTCAGAGGAGTAAGACAGCATGGGCTTTTTTCAAGTTTTTAAAGCAATTTCACAGGTGCAAGGCTGATATTCAGAATAATTTCAAAAAAGATCCAAGTCAAGAAACAAGGGAATAAATGAGAGTGCTAGAAAGGAAGATTGATGACAGACAGGCAGATTATGCAAAATGATGTAAAAAAACATGGAGCTACATATAAAATAAAAAAATTTTACTCCTTCCCAGGGAAGTTGTCTGCGTAGAATCTGCTAAGACGACTGCTCAACAATACAGGGGTTTTGTGTGTTTTATTAGTATTTTTCACCAAGACTTACTAAATTGAGTCACTAGTTTTTGATCGACACAGAAAACCCTTCTGTAGATCTCTAAAAATTCCCTGTTATGTGAATAAAGGATATGAATTTTAGCACATTTTCCAAGACACACTAATTTGTGAAAAATGAATACCCTCATATTACTTTCTCATTTGGCTTCTGCCTCATATCTCTTCCAGTTCTTTATTTCCATCCTCTCTTGTGCAATCCTGCTGTTCTATTGCCTCTTCTGTCTTGAGAACTTGAATTTTGCTGTTGGCTTATGTTCTGTTATTATGAAGTTACAGCATGAGATAAGCTACTGTAGGTCCACTGAGCTCCAGAAGATACTGCTCCAGTAGAAAATGTGGACCCATTGCTAGGGACTGTAATGAAAACGAGGACAGTAGTCTATTGTCCAGAGCAGTTTGATTTAACAACTTCAAAAAAGTTCAGGGTAACACATAAAACTTAAAAAAAGTTCAGGGTAACACATAAAACTTCAAAAAGGTTCAGGGTAACACATAATTACATCATTAACCACCGAGAAATTCCTGAAATTGGTGGAAATCTAGCATGGGGAAAGAACAGAGACTAAAAGACTCTTAAGTTTACCCTCTGTGAGTTATTTTATGGCATCTCAAGAAAGTGAGAGTATAAAAATTATTTCTGCATAGTTTTGTAAAAATCCATTTTCTTCTGTTTTCTCCTCCTCTCTCCCCCCCACAAAAGGCATAACATTTTATGGTTTTATTGTTTATATCTTTTTTGCCAGGCCTTAGTTTCTTGAGGATCTTTAAAATACCAAGAGCATGAAAACAGTTTGTTTAATCTGAAATCATATTTGAAATACATGATAAAGTATCAGACTCTAAAGTGTGTAATTAATCCTTGCTTAAAGTCTTAATTGATTTTGTGTTTTGTTTCCCTGTTTTATTTTTTTCATTTTGGCATGTAAGATTGTTCGTTGTTGCCATGGTAATTCTAATTTTTTTTTTTACTGTTATTGGAGCTTTTCAGAAGAGAAGCTCTTCTTTATGCACATTTTATTTCCTGTAGAACAAATGATCACACTAACTGCTATTCAAGGGTATAATGTTGCATCATCTTCAACACAGTGTTATGCCTAGATCCCCAAATTCTTGCCATAACGAACTCTTGTATATACTTCCTGAATGAAATCTGAGGTTAGGCCTTTGTAATCAGGCCTATCCACACAAATAAGAAATGTCTTTCAGGACTCAGCTACCATCCTAATTTTCAACTGTAATTATGTCAACACTCTTTTATCTCTGAGCAAAGCAAAATATTTTCACTTACAGATCTTCAGCATACTAATGCAGACATACTTTTACACTAAACTGTGATTTTCATTACCTACCTGTGCCCTGCCACACTCTGGAAATTTCTCTTTCCCCAACCATAAAATATTGATTTTCATTTTTATGTCTCCTTTTAGTCTTACCCCCTGTGTTTTACTTCCTCACCCTCAGGAATTCAGCTCCTTCCTCTAATCTGTCCACAGTAGTAGTCTTTGTTGCCTGTTATTTGTACACACAAATAAACATTTTCACATACTTCCTTATGGTCAGAAATAACTTTCACTAACTATCTAAGGCTAAATAATCTCTATTGCAAGTGTAATGATAAAACTAAGAACATCTTCAAAACCCTCGGTAGAAATATTCTTTGCTGTTCATAGTTTAAAAAAGTACAATTAAATGTGTTTATTTGTATTTTGGTGTCATTTCAGGCATCTAGTAACAGAAGGGAAACAGAACATCTCACGTGTTGTGATGGTGTCCACACTTTGCAATCTATAGTGTTTAGTCAAATACAAGTATTATAGCTTTGTGTAATATATATACACACATATGTAGTTGTATCTACAAATAACTGTATGTATGAGTATATATCTAAAATATATGTACCTCTCCATATATATTTTTTTAAGTTACAGTTTAAGTATGCATTTAATTTTTTTTGATCTCGGGAGATGAAAAATACAGGAGGAAACTGATCACTTTCTTAAGCTTTTCTGTAAAAACACAGAGAATAGAGCAGGATTCCTAAACAGAAGAGTCTAGAAGTATCTTGAAAAGATGTGATAATTGCAGAAGTGTAACAGCACCAGAAGGCTTTGACAATAGGCAACATTTTTTTCTGTATTCATTGTCTCAAAAAGGTGGAACAAAACCAGGGGAGTTTCAAGATAGCTCCGCAGGCTCAAGACCAAACCAAAACAGAAACCAGTTCTCTGTTTCTTTGCTAAGCTACACATATGCTTGCCTGCAAACCTATCAACACAGATTTATGTTTGCTTTTCTTCTTACCCCTATCAGACTAGTGCATCTCCATTTCAGGGAACTTTTCATTTGGCTTTCACACCCTCAGCTCTCACCCTGATTTAGCATTACCTCTCTTGTGCCACAGAAGCAAAATGGTGCTTGAGAGCAGCCTGGGAGGGGAAGTGTGCTCAACTTCCCTGTGCATGGTAGTTCAGTGAGAAAATTCAGGACTCGTTACTTCCCACTCTGAAAGCACAGAGCACGACAAATCTGTTTTTGTGGCATATTGAAGTTTTGCTGCACTATGAGTCCTCTAGTCTTGTTTTCTTTTATTTGTGCTGCAGAAACACTCTGTGGCCAGTTACTGTATGGGCTGCTTTGGAATAGGAAATTATGAAGCTTTAACACCATTAGTCCCATTATTGTTCAATATGTTAGGATAATTCTTTCTAGATTCACAGAAGTTAACAAAGGGCTTTTCTAAATAGAGTTTGAATGTCTTAAAAATAAATCTGAGTCTTTAATGCTCTGTAATTATCTTGTCTATTATCTCATCTGCCACTTAATCTTTCATGCTTTCTCCTGATCTTTTAACTATATGGAGGGGTTGCCATTTTAAAAAAAAACATATCTCTTCAAACAAATTCTGGGTATTTTTGATCTTTTTTCCTCTTCTGAAGCTTCATAAAATACACTTGAAGGAAATTAGTTTTGGGTCTTTAGACAGAGATAACTGGCTATTTTAAACTTGAAAATAGTATCTAATTATGTGATTGCATTAGAGTTCCTGAATTTAAAGCAAAAATATTTTTTGACTTGCCTAAAGAACAAAATGGTAATTCTATTGCTTTCCTGCATTAAATTGTATACAAAGTTTTTCTGCCCAGACACAGTAGCATGATAGTGACTTTGGAAGGTACATCTGTGGGGGCCAATTTCCAGATTTCTTCTCAGAAGTAAAGACATTAACTTGTGCCGAGTCCCACACAGGATTAGATATATATGCTCAAAACATTGACTTAGAGCCAACACACCATCCAAGAACTGCAATTTGGCTTCACGCTATGTTTTAATGCACTTTCCATCCATATTTTATAGAAGGTAACCTGTAATCAGTGATAACTTCATCACATCTGTTGTTAGAAGGGTAAGAGACCCAGTAGTTGGTTTCTGCCTTATTTTGACAGGTTAATTCTACACCAAGTAGAATAGGGAGGTTGTAGAGGGAAGAAGATTACTTTCTGCTTCCAGGGTACTGAAGGCCATAGATGGCAATTAAATATATAGACAACTTATTCAACAATATCCCAGTCTATGACCACCGCCACAGTAAAAAGTTTCATCTCATGTTTGCATGGAATTTTGTGCATTTTTTCAGGCAGAGAATAGGGTGTGATCCCTCCCTGTCCCAGTGGCAGCACTCCCAGTGCCCCCTAGGACCCTCTTGGCCTGTTGGCCACAGGGCACACCACCAGTGCCATTTGCACGTTGATGTCCCCAGGCCCTTCAGACACTTCCCTGCCAAGCTGAGATGGATCCCACGGGAATGCAGCACAGGGACCTCACTGGCTGTGGGGACTCTCTGCCAGCAGAGCTGGGGACCCATGTGGGATGTGGGACAAGAGTCTGTGGGGCTGCCCCAACTCTGCAAGAGCAGATTGTTGCCGTGCTTGTGGAAACGTTCAAGTCTGCTGCTGGTGTATCTGGAGAAAGGATTGAAGGTGGGGGCGTGGGATGAACCCGGTGAGACTGGGAGGTGGAGAGGGGTGGGAAACCCATGTTTTGGCCCATGGCACAGATATGCTTTGCTTGCATGGCAGTCTGCTTCTTGGGTGGCTCCCAAAGTCCCGGGATGCTTGGAGTTCAGAGCTTTGCTCTCCAAAAATCACCAAGCCAAGCTGTGCAGGTCAGCAGATGGTCCT
>VZTJ01006239.1:919316-986494 GCA_013397795.1 Orthonyx spaldingii | reverse complement strand
CGAACTCAAACCACTACAGAGATTAATCTATGAAATCTTAACCCCAAATTTATATTTTACTTAACAGAAAAAATGGTCTCAAGGAGAGTAATGTTTCAGAATATTTCTATCATGTCTTAACTATTATTAGTTTAAAGGTAGAAATGCTGGGAGATGCTTACACACTCTGCCAAACTTGTTCTATCAATCTACCACAGAAACAAAGAACAGTTTAACTTGGACTGAGACATACACAAAGTCATTTTTACTCTTAAATCAGTCCTAATTAGAAGTAACTGCTTTAACTACCAGCATAAACCAATAAATGTAACTGTTCCTCTTCCGGTATAAATCTAATTTCTTGCAAACAGACATAAAACTCACACAACATGGGATTTCAGAAGCAGAAGCAACCACCTTTATGACTACTTTTATTTGCTTTCTATTCAGTTTTTCTCCCTGAAGTCTAACAAGCCTTTACCATTTGTCATATGGAATTGTCATCCTCTGTGATTCCTTACCAGTTCAACAATAAAATTCAGGAGAACCACGGAGCAGTTTGGTTTTTCTCCCCAGTAGATCAGAGACTGATGGCTGGCAAGGTGACTATTCCCAACCTGAGTTTACTATCAGGGTAGATAACAGCAGCAACATGTAGCTCTACAGTCTGAAAGGCCAGCCAGAATGATCTTTCCTGTCAGTACAGGAAAGGAGAATTTGCAATCACTGAGTGCAGTCAGCCTCACTTCTGCTGCCAAGAGGCAGGAATGACCCAGACAGTGCTGAGTGTCGATCACACTGGCCTACTACCTAGGGAGAGGAGACTGACAGATGCCTTTTTATGTTCAAAGTGCTGCTCCATGCTCTTAAAGAACCCTATACATGACATAATACAGAAATTTGAAACAATATTCCCAAAGTCAGCATGTCTCAGTGACACAAAAACTGAAGGAAGTTCAGGAAAAAAATCATGCAAAATTAAATATTTCTTTTGAATAAATGATCTATAATCATATGTAACTTATTCAAGCAATAAATCTACACAACGTAAGGTGGCAGGGTGACATCCACATATAATTACTCGTAGTGGTAAATACCTTATAACTGAGAACAACATGATTTATTTCATTTGGTCCATTTGTAGCATAAGATAAGAGCTAATACGATTCCAGATATGGCTTGCAAGCAAGGCCAGCTAGATTACTTCCACATTTATAGCTTAAAATAAAACCAAATTTTTCTACACAGCCAAATGTTCTTCCCAATAAAATGCCAAGGGGAAAATATCATAGTGGTATATGGAAAGCTAAGACAGAAGGAATTACAGTACATTTGTATTGTGAACTCACTGATCTTATTAGATCTCATAAATACCATGGGTGCCCTCATGAATGTCCTACAGCTTTCTTGGTTATACTCTAGGCCTCTGATCACACTATTTTAAACTCTACACAAAATGTACTTCCAGATTAAGACATAAAAATGTCCTTTTCAGGATCTGTGTTTCACACTGATCTTAATGGACTTACTATGCCTAAGAAAAATGCTTGTGTTCAGCAGACAGCACAATTCCAATTTAGCAAGTGAAAACTCCATCTTTTTTTAAAAATACTAATTACAATGGAAAGTTTTGTTCTTGAGCCCCATTACTAAGAAGGCAGGTAATGAACTCCCCCCAGCAATTTATTTGGGTATGGGTACGGCAGTCTTTCCACTTCAATACATATATTTATGGTGATTATTCAAGCAGAAGTTTGAAAAACAAAGATAATTTGTTATTTTCTTCCTTTACTGAACAACATCACACAATATTGTTCTGTACACACTAATTTTTTTTTAGATTATCAGAGCCAAAATCATCAACAAAGTAAGAAACACAAGTAGTCATGCTGATGTTTATCAGATTCTGGTCCATTTTGTGCAACTGTGTCATAAAGATGCTTTATGTCATAAAGCGCAACCTTGCAGATTGCTGCTCATAATGCAGGTTCCATCAAGTCTTCTTTAGCCCAGATTTAATGGAGGAGTGGGAATTACAATCCACTCTACCTTACCTTGCAAACTCCAAAGCCATATCTTGCTATCTGGCCCTCATATAGCTCTGGCCCTCTTCCAATACTAGCTCAGCTGTGAAATCAAGAAAGTGCTTCCCCTTACACAGGCCAGATCAGTAACGTGGTGTTAGTCAACAATCATCTGTCATTCTTGTATATTACCCAAATCATGATTCATAATCAGGATCACACAGGTCAGAAAGTCAATTGCCTGTTTCAAATAGGTCTCTGCTGCTGAGAACTGTCATTTGTCAAAGCAGACTCTCAGTCCAATTACTTACAGCAAAATGACTGTATTCTGAAATTCCTGTACCAGGTGGTGACTAATGAAGAGTTCAAACAAGAGCAATGGAAGAGATCATATAATTTTGGAGAACATAAGCAGAGTTCTTACAGATAATATCATACTTACAGATCATATCTGACTTAACATAATTCTATTCGTTTTTAACTATTTTAACTCGTTGTTCAAACCTGTATATAATAGAAACAGCAGTCTGTCAAATTGTTATTTAATATTTCTCTTAATTCTCATTCAGTACTTAATTTTCAAAAATGGATCAGATATTCCTCCACGTAAGATCAAAATGCAGAGTACTTTAAATTTTGAACTAGTTCCATAATGTTGTTGCTAAGCAGTACTTAGAAAAAAAAGAAACATGTTGGCTAAAAGATTAGTGCAAAAGGCTTGACTACAAGAAACTCTGTTTCTAACTTGGCTTTTTGCAACCTTGTATTTATCTAGGAAAGTATTTAAACCTCTGCTTTATTTTCACTTCTACAACATTTTGCTATTAATCTTTATTCTGATATGAAGCTCTTATGGTAGCTAATGGAAGACTATTATAATACTGTGATAAATAGAGTACTGCATGCTTAAAAATATAAACCTATATATTCTATAAATTAACACTTACAGCAATGACTGTGTAAAGGATTATTTGGTGATTTACCTGGTCTTGAGGAAGGAACTCTTGCTATCTCTAGGGAGCAAGGCTTTTTGGTGACTGCTATGTCTATTGAATCACAAAGACTGCTGTCATTTTCTGAAGGAACTGCATCCAGAGGTACAGAGGGTATTGCTTCCAATGCATAACCTCTCTTCTTTGAATAAGATTCCTGAAATGCAAAAATTTAAGTAGGTAAGAGAGATATTTCTCAGATGACACAGGAAAAGAACCAGGCTCAATAACTCTGGGTAGCAGGGTTTAGAATTCAGCAAATTAAATACCACATTCTGCTGAAATCCAAACTGTAATGGACCAGAATTGCTTGCTAGGAGATAACATTTCTTATTTCTTCAAATTCTTGTATAATACAGTTCTTGTTCAGTTTACAGAAGACCTTGATTCATCAAACTGTGTATTTAACGAAAGCTGGATTACTACTTTTGCAAAGCCTGTTTTGCTAGGTTCTAATTCAGGGGATGTCTCATTTTCTTTTTTAATCATATCTCATGAGAGCAACAATTACATTAACCACTACAATTACGTTCTCTTCAGGGATAGTTTTACAAAATGTTTATATTATATCTAAGAAAACTAAAAATATGCCTTCTACATATGGATGGCAGAATCCCAGACTGTGAATGAACATGAATTATTGCTCTACATTTAAGTAAAATAATGACAAAAGGTCCCATAACAGTGATACATATAGCAAATTCTACTGATTAGCAAATGTTGAGGGAGAGGAAAAAAGGAATTAGAAGTTTTATTGGTACAGTAATCCAATCAAGCAGACTGTTGGTAGTTTCGAACATGAATAAGAAGATAACATCCTGTTTCAGCAGAGTTTCACTAGAGATTTATTTTTTTAATCCCAGCAGAAAGCAATTGCATGGGCAATGACATATTTCCACATCTTTCTGGACATATGGATGTCTCAGAAAGTCAAGCATCAGACATAAATCAAATATGATACAATAAAAGGCAAAGGACAAGAAAGCACCCTGACAGTTAGATATTATCATAGCCCTACTCAGAAAATGATTGAAGAATGTGATGTCTAAAACAAAGTGTTGAATAACAATTTCTTCACCAAGAACTTATATTACCTAAGGCAAACTACGGTTGTAGGTAACAGTGCCTTTTTAGATAAATGATTTATACTATTAGCAGACAGTTGCATGACTCAACTTTTTGCTTTTGATTTTTTTTCTGGTCATTGTGCTCATTTGATCTTTATGAGAGTTCATAGTTTGGCAATAATTCAAGGCCTCTTGAAGGATAAGGTTAAGATGGCACCAAGAGGACCTTCATGTCAAAATTCTTCATGATGACTTCAGTAGAGACAGATTTAAATCCCAGGTTAACAAAGAACTTGAAAATGAATACTGAAAACAGTGATCAGGGAAAAAAAAAATCACACAAGATAAAATAAATAGAATACTAAGATGCATTTTTAATGCAAACAAACAGTATGCACTAGCAAACAATACAAAATTGGTGGTCAGTATTCAAAAAACGCGTAAAAGAGGAAGGTGATCATGTCTCTGTTTCACCCTTTCCAGTTTATACCTAGTCAGAGTACAAGCTCCCAGTAAGCTCATAGATATAAACTAATAGTAACTAGTTTCAGCTAGTAGACATAATAAGGATTAGAAAAGTTTGCAAGCAGGCTTCCTGCAGCTCCAAATGCAACTTTATTAACTCAAACCATTTCATTCCTTAAATGAAGCTAATAGAAAATTATACAGAGGCATTGAAGCAGCTGAAGTGCAACTGCAGGACAAGAGAAGGAACTTCTACCCTGTCCATTTAAGTCTGCTGTAAAAAGGTAGAGGTAAAAATTTGTTTACCAAAGCAATGATTAAAACAGGAGACTTCAATTTAATCCTTGTACTCTTCTAGAGATTTGCATGAGTCAGAATGCCAAAACCCTAATTATAGTAAATCTGCCTAGAGAAGCCCATGAAGAAATACTGCAGCCTTAAAATTGTCACCAAACACCAAAACACTGTTCAGTACCTGAATTAAGCTACATTTAAAAAAGCATTAAAAATTGATACACAAAACATAGGAATAGACATGACATCATACTTTGTGTCACCCAATATTCTGTCTGTAAACGCATCCAACAGTGCTGACCTAGAGAACAGTGAAAGCAACATGAGGCCAGGTCAAGTATGTAGTAACTGCTTCTCCTCCTGCAACCCTTTGTGGGTCCCACACTTCATAGACAAAAGGTGCTGACTTTGCTTTGCATGTTCACCAATCCAACTTTCCAGAATTACCTTCTCAAGTTGCCTTCAGAGCACATGTCCCCTTTCCCAGTTCGCATGCCCTCATTTTGTTTTTAGCTACCTCACCAAGTTTGACATCGTTGATTTGTACTTCAGATGGCAATAAAGGTTGTTCTTTACTTACCCTGTCCTTGGGATTTAACAGACATACGGACTTTCCATGTCCTCTCCTTTAGGGAATGAGAAATACTAACCTGCTCACCCAGCTGTTTCAGGATTTTGACCATCCCTGTCACCCTTCATCCTCTCAGCCTTCAGTGATGTGACAGGAGTCACATTTTCACACATTTCCTCATTCAAGATGAGGACTCACCAAGTAGTCACACCAACATAATGATGTTCCCTCTTTTGTCTTCTATTCCTTTCCTAATTGCTCTTAACTTTCAATTTGATTTTCTGAATGTTATTCAACATTCCATAATTAACATTGCATGAATATAAATGTCAGAGAATAAACAAAAATGATGGGATTACTCAGAAAATTATTAGAATGTAAACTGCTGACAAGTAAATTCTTCCTAAATATCTCTCAAATAAAAAATAATAATAGTATGTCCAGCAGAAGTTAAATGAGTTAGAGTAAAAAAAAAAAAAAAAAAAGTTAGTACTTTAGAATGTCTGGTATTCTTTCAAATGATTAAGTGACGATGATAAAACTTAATTAAAAACCCCATATGTAGCAAAAAGAAAAATTTCTCATTGCTGGAGAAAAGCACTGTAAAATCTTCTAGTTGCTGCAATATGTCCTCCATTTTGCTGGTAATGAGCATTTCTAGAAATTTCTAAGATCTAAACTAATTCACTAACATCAAGTCAGATGTTAGCAGATGATGTAAGATTGTCTTTAAGTATCAGGTGTGAAGCAATGTGATTCTGTTTTTTTCTAAGATTAAAAGCTCTTCACCAACTGCAATAACCAGTAACTCTACAGTAATTCTACATGTCCAAGTTATTATCAACTGCATAATAAAACCTTCTAAAAATCCTTGATCTTTAGTCCTGAAATCAAAATAATCTAGTTTTTGTTTTAAAAATAGAGATTATTCAATCTCAAATTTCTACTAACCATTCCAAATTTCTGAACATGAGACGTATAACTGACCACAACCATCAAGACAGAATTTATCTTTATTTGAAATTATAACTTCATAAAAATCATGTGTTGGGCTGCTAGTACATTAAAATAAGTATTTGGGGGGGGAAAGGATAAAAATGCATACACACTAGAAGTAAAAAAAAAAGAATAAATATTGAGAGTGAGTGAGTCACTGGGAAATCACTATAGAACAGCCACCCATAAATTAGATATTTTGTCTTGTAGAAAGAGGCATCAATGTGACATTGAAGGTGCAGAGCACACGCCGGGGCACACTTTGGCCCTTTTTCATAGGCTTGCAGTCAGCTGGGTCTCTTCTGAGCATATGCTTGACAGTATAATACCTATGAAACACCATCTGAAATCTGAACAGGACTAAGAGTTTGTTTATCAGTGGGAATGAAATTGCTTCTAAAATATCTATATGGCCATTGCAAAAGATTATATACAATTGTGAAACAATGTGCCACAACATGACTAAATCTTCAAAAATGACATGATGTTGAATTAGACCTTTTTTCCACAGTTTTGCCAGGTTTCTAGCTGCTTTTGCTTCTGCCTTCTATATACTCTTGCCTTCCTTTTACGAATCAAACAGAATGATGTATGCTCAAGGGTTGAGGTATCAGCAGTACACGCAAATTTGTGTTTGTATGAGCTATGAATAAAATGATAGAGGCTCAGAAGGCACCCAATCTGAACTGCCATTCTGACAAGAAGATAGAATTTGTACTTAACAGAAAATTTTTCATTCTGTCAATATCCTTTTGTATAAAAATCATGTCACTCAAAGCTTTATTACTTCCCTGGAACGTGGGACAACACACCAGGGTCACACATAACTTTCCTCTTAAAGGAGAAATAATCTGGGAAACATAGAAAGGAAGAATGCAATATATCTGCCACCTTTAGAAATATTTATTTCCTTTATATAGGTAGTGAAGAACAGCTTAAGGTGGCTTCTCTTCCATCATAGTATGATAAATTCTGCCCAGCTCTTCCTTAGAAGAGTACTATGATACTTTGTTGAGGAAACTTTGGAGAGTCATTGATCTTACATGCTCCATCAACCCAAAGCTCATGATTACCCTGAGAGTGAGCAACGAATATTGCATTTATCCCATTTATGTCACAGAATTACGGAATGGTTTGGGTTGGAAGGCACCTTTAAAGGTCATCTAGTCCAACCTCCTGCCATGAGGAGGGGTATCTTAAACTAGACCAGGTTTTTCAGAGTCCTTGACCTTGAATGTTTCCAGGAATGGGGCATCTACCTCCTCCTTGGGCAAATTATTCCAGTGTTTCACCATTCTCACTGTAAAAAATTTTCTTCCTTACATCTAGTCTGAGTGTATTTGCATCAAACATATTTCTTGACATTTGTAAAGAGACTGATGTAAAACCTTGTTAGATTGGGACACTTCACACTGAAATATTAATGATAAGTAACTGAAAGTTGCTGAGAAGAATCAAGAATTCAAGCAAGAAAGAAGTCCTGACCAGTGACTGAAGATAATTAGAACAGTTTTTTGACATGCAGCAAGGTGGCAGGAGAAATGCTTGAACGTGAAGGGTGTTTGTGCAAGTTGCCACAATAATGTACTATGCAAAATCAACTGAAGGTATTTCCTATGTCACAATAACCCAAAACCCCAAGCAGATGGTGAAATATTTATTTTGACTGCCTTTCCAGTCAAAAATATAAGGAATATTACTATATTTTACGTCTAGTAAAAACACATTTATCTATTACTAATTATTTAACCAAAGAAAGTTTCATAGTATTGTGCAATTAGAATAATTTTTCATGAGTCAAACTATGATAAATGTTCATTGTTATGACAGCTAGAAACACTTGAATGTGTAATTTGTCATAGAACATACAATAAGGTTCATCATATATTACAGAATCTGGAAAACCATCAGTAATTTCATTTAAGGGTAATGACACTGGAGGATCGGCTCTGCTCTACACAAAGTATTTCTAGTAGAGATTTTAAAAAGATTATGCTCTTCTACCCTTTCACTCAATATCTGAAATTGTGAGTTTGCTGTTGTAGGAATAATACATGCATAGAGTTAACTGAAATAATTATTTCCCTTCAGCACCTGAAACAGCCTTTGTAAGTTTCAGTAAGCCTTCCACAGAGCTGAGAGAAACATCAATTTAAAAAAGCATGCTAGAGTTAGAAAGCTAAATATGATGCTTAGGTTTTCAGAATCCATTAAAAATTTAGATTTGCTTTTTCAAACTTTATGTACGAAATAAAAATTAGCATTATTTATATAACACCCCAAATGTAGGTTTATTTTCTCCTTTTCCAATGCGTATTTTCACATACCCTGTTTAGAATTTAAAAGTTCATACAAAAACTCTACAGACATCAATCCCTGAAAGCTAAAGGTTCCTACAATGCCTTCTTACAACACAAAACTCACTAATATAGCCTAAACTATAAATGTCTGAAGACACGGGTAAATTGTGAGCATAATGAATGCAGTGCTAACCTCAGCAGCAGAAACATGTCACTATATTTTATGCAGTGTTTTCATAATTCTAACTGGCAGATATTCAGCATTTCAAATGAAGTTAGATTGTTGTAGTCATATTACATGCTTTCCCATGCATTCAACACTCAGGCCATGAAAAAGAGCAGATGCTTCCTCTAATAAATAACTCACTGTGACGAAGAATATACTAAAAGTGTACATAATCTGGTTTATGCAAATGCTAATGGTTGTGTGTGGCAATGTAGCATAATAAAATAACTGTTTTAATAAATTATTCTTAGTTTAGCTGAAAAAATTACAATTACAAACCAGAAAGCAATTTCCAGTTTAAATATCCTCCATTTTTTCTACTGTTTTCATGAAAGATGTTTAAAAAAATCATGTCTTGTTTGAATATCAAGCTACGGGAAAATTCCTCTTTAAAATAAAGGCTATTACATTAAAAAAAGTCAAAATGAGCTGAAACCTAAGCTCCATGGAAACAATACCTCTCCACAAGATGCTTATGCTGTAATGCCTAGGTTTTAAACATACACACACAGTTCCAATTGAAGCAGCAAACACGAAGAATAATTCCACACATTATAAGGGCAGAAACCATGGAAAATATTAAATATTGAGAAACCTTAAAATGAAGTCAGTATTTGACAGCAAATGCAGAAAACGACTAACACACTACTGTATGTTAGGCAGACTCACATTTCTCACATTTTATAGCTTAATTTCTATCAATTACTGTGCCAGTAAATGAAAAATGTATGTGCTGCTGTGAAGGGGAGAGAGGAACTGAATGCACCTAAGTAAATCTTGAAGCAAAACACAACAGCTCTGTGAATAGTAACCCTAGAGCTGTAAACTGACTTGACTGGAAGGCAGATAACATCACTAAAATGATGTTATGGGAGAAATTTTCTTTGAAAAGGAAGATTTAACATCAAAATGTGCTAATCCATTATCTATTACAAACAACCTCTGCCTTTTTCGAAAATATTCTGTATCTGCCCATGCATCTTGTTCTGAAGTCAAGTAAATACTTTGACAAAACTGTACAATAGAAACCAATAATTGATACCACATACAATAGATTTGATAGAAGCTACAAATAAATATTTGCTGTTTCAGGAAAGACAATCCCCCATGTTTAAAAGTTTTTGACACTGAAAAAATAAAAATTTAAGTACGTTTGGTATAAAAATTATTATTGCAATAGCATACGCCAAGACTCTCTGTAAAGAAATCGCTCCTACACATGCTCCCACAGTAAAAGAGAAAGAACAAGAAAACGTTTTTCAAAATAATAAAGTTATGGAGAGTTGTATTATCGAAATGAAAAATCTTTGTTGTGAATCATACTTTTATTTGTTACACAACTGAAAAGTAAAATCCAAAATTAAGAGAAAAACAGTTTGAAATTTTTCTTTAAAGTTCCCAGCAGCATGAAAAGTTTGTAAAAGTTAACACTTGCTAATTAAATAGTACCAAATAAACTTTGTCTGCAGGTATTTCAGCAAAGTGAAAACTAAGCCTACCAGTAAGAGACAATTGGAGGGAAAGTAAATTCACACTGTAAGTTAGAAATGGTGCTTTAAAACAGTAAAACAAGTTATTCCATGACAACAGGGGAAATATGCACACTAGCAGTAAACACGAGTTAAGAGCATATTGCCTGTATCTCCTATGTTCTTAAAGAACCCACTAATTTTCTATTCCATACCACAATCCACAACAGTAGTTCTGAATGGGAACCTATGAACTCTGCTGTTTCCTGGCCAAAAATGTGCCAAAGCCCACTAATACTCATAACATGCATATTTAGTTTTATGGATACAAAAAGCTCCATTATTCAGTGCTATCTCATCACACTGCCTAATACCCTTGGCAATTTTATGAGGGCTGATGTGGCCATGTTGAACTTCAGCAGCTTAGATGGAAATATAAGGACAATACATGAACATAATTACTTCATTCACTACTCATCACTGAAGGCAAACCATTCCACTAATAAACATGCTACTTCCATATGGCTCTTTAAACAAGGAATCCCACTGTTTTATGTCAAAGCTCTACTCATTTAATTGTTACTATGATGATTTCTGTGGTATGATAATCTACTTATTCATTGCAAATTCTCAGCCCTAGCTATTGTAAAATGGAAACAGAATGTGAAGATTACATAAAATGAAATGAAAGAGGATTATAAAGGAACCCAAATCACATTTTCAATAAAATTAGAACTTAAAAAAATTTCTATAGGTCCACTGCAAGATTCCGGTTTTGGAACAGCTACCACAGAATCATCTGTCTATTTAACAACAATTAAGGGGCCTTGCTCCAGGTTTGCAGTCACACTAGTTGTATGGAATACTTTTACTCCAGGTATTCTCTGTTAATGCTGTGTGACCTTCCTTCATATGCAAACAAACTACTAAGGCAGTGTTTCACAAAACCAAGATGGTAAAAAATTTTCACACAAAACTCTTTCCCTAATGATTCTATTGCTCTATGTTCTGATTCAATTATTATCTTGTATTTCATCAAATTAATAACTCATCTTCAAAATAGTAATGTAAATGTTAAAAGTTAACAAATGCTCAAGTAATTTGCAAGCTCAAGATCCTTTCATAACTTCATGATAAGAAAACAGTGCTGGTAAGTAAAAGAAATTTGCCTCTCAGAATGCCTGGATGTCACATGAAACCACCTAAAGCCAGACAACAGGAAACCCTTGGCAGTGGATCTTTCCTTCTGGGTTGAAAACGAGATTCTAGCCACTTAAAATCCAAACTGTGGATTGCACTGTGTGTGCAGTTCTTCTTTGGTCTTACAGTCTTGATGAGAAATAACTGTCAGTGGGAGAAAGATGTTAAGATTGCTATTCTTAAGAGACAGCTCAAAAACTGTTCATGAACCTTACAATAAAATATTCAACAGAGATAAAAAAAAAATACACTCAGTCTGCCCACTTTGGAAGTGGGCAGAAAGGAGTGAAGGAAAGCCTTCTGCTTTGTCAGCTGTGTACCCTTTCTAAGCACCCTGGTGTTTAATTTGCACACAAATTCAGCTCAAAAACTAGGCATGTAGTCAGACACATCCCTCTACTTCATGTCTCACACTGGCTGGCTCGCAGTGGCTTCCTGTTCAACAGAAAAGAGCAATCAGTTGAACATCTTCAGAGATGTGGACGCTTTCTAAATTATACAAGGAGCAAAATCATCCAGATGGGTTACTGAAGGAACTTTCTGCTGTCAATATTTATTTTTAACAATGCAGAAACACTGCCTCTATAAAACCAGTCTGAATAAGGCAGAATTTAATCACCTCTCCATATACAAACAGATTATAACAGTGTACTAAAAAAAGCTTTATGTGTATATAGAATTGCTATCTGCTAGTCATAAAAGCTAATTATGGATAAACCTAGTAGCTTGTAAGTACTCTAGACCATTAGGCTAAAACATTGTCTCAGAGTTATAGAGCCAAATTTGTTAAATTCAAAATTAAGTAGATATAAATAGGACCGAACATTGCCTAAAGATTTTATTTTTTCTCTTCTTTTTCACAGTATAAAATATTGTGAAACAATAACTAGGATGCTATAAAATTATAGCACCTGCAAAAATAATATAGTTGGCTTGATACTGTCAATTTATTAATCTCAATGTCTTCACACTTACACCTTTTATCTTGAAAAACTGCAAAATGCCTGGTGAACTGTTTGGGTTATACAGAGACATATTTATAACATGTTTTTTGAAAAAAGCTCTCTCCCCCTTTTGCCAAAGGAACACAACTATTCTCCATACTGTTAGGAGTATTAGTGTTACTTCTTTTTATGATAGTAGATTTTATGAAACAAAACTGCTTATTGCTTCACAAAAGTGAATAGAGCATCTGCATTCTACAGCAATATATATGATTAACACCATTCTAGATAGAAAAACATAAAACATGAGATTCCCATTTCCTAGCTGAATTGCCTTTCCAAGAGACCTTAAAGTAAAAAGAAGTATTTCACTATAATTGGTAGATCACACTTTCTATCAAAAACAAATCCAAAATACCTTTTCATGAAAACATGAGACAATGTAATCTCATATATTACCCTTTGATATCTTAAATACGGACACTCCCAACTTCAATTTCATTTTATTTTACATCCATTTAATGAGTTCTTCTTAATTACATGTTGCTAGTAGTGATAAAAATCCTAACAATCAGTCTGGGAATTTAAGCAACTCTTAATCTTACACCAGTTTTGAATTTTGGTGAAAATATAAGGTATCTCTTTATAAAATTCCATTTGTATGGCAATCCAAGTGGAATTGAGCATATTAATGCTTACGCTTAGGAAATTTGTTGATTCAGAATCTATCTCATTTTCAGACTCAGTATAATGGATACCAGTATTAAAAATTTTCAGTAAAATACAAGTTCCAGACTTGACTTTAAACCCAAGGCATGGAATTCCTTTTGCATAGCAAGAGAGGATTCACAGTTACAGACTACAGAACTGGTCTTTTTAAGAGTCCAGCTTTCAGTCAGGTCTTTTCTTCAGAAAGAAAACAGGTCTATAAATTTTATAGACTTCTCATGGACTTACTCTACAAAGTCACGATTTTGTATACTATAAAAAGTGAAGTAAAAAAAAATCTCTCACAGGTTCCAGTATTAGCTTGGTTCTCAAATATATTTTTAACATCATTAAAAATAAACAAACCAAAATAGAAAATAGGTTTTTAGGTCCAAAAACAGTCACAAAATGTCCAGCGCCTTTAAATAGCCCTTCACAGAAACAGAATCAGACGCAAAGCTTGACTTCACGGCTAATCAGTGTAGGAAATCCATGGAGTAATCACCATGTCCAGATATCACCATTCAACTGATATCTTAACTCCAGATACCTCAATACCAGCACTTGTGTCCATAAATGCTTCTTCCTGTTACTATGGTAGGAACAACAAATACAATGCATCTGTGATTTATTTTTTTTTCCCCATGAAATGTAATACTGAACAGCAGCCCAATTTGGTCAGAATAACTAGGAATCTCTACATAAATTTTCAAGTTTCAATATACTGCTTTAATATTTCTGCTATGAAGCAGCTGAAGTTCAAACACAAAGCTTTTAACACAAACTGGAACTTCTTTCATGAACAAAATTAATTGCTATGTGTTATTGCTATCTATTCACCATGCAATTCAAATTCATTTTTTTTTTCCATTTTCCCATAATTTGACAGGCAGCACTGAAAGCAAAAACATTCCATGAAAGTGTGTCTTCTAGTTACCACTAAATTGCAAACCACAAAACAACAAAATGTAAGATCTTCCCAGGTTATCATTGTGACATATTTCAGTTGGGTATGTGACAGTGTTCAATTTAACATTAATTTCTACATGAATTTGAATATCATTAACAGGAATTAAATTTCATCTTGTAAACAACAACAGTTATCAATATTTCACATTATTTCTGACATATATCAACAATTCCAGTACAGTTTGACACCCCTCTCTTTCTCTCTCATCCCATTTAATTTTTTTGTTTCATGATCACACCAAGGGACAACAAATCCCAGCAGTGACCAGACTTACACAGTGCTGGACAGGGATAGCCATACTTTCACAAACTGTCATTTACAAATGGCAGACCCAGTCCTAAATTTTTAAAGAAATAAGCTCATCTGTGGTCACATAGCCTTACAGAGAATTATAGAACATAGGTGTTGATAAGTATGTGAAAGAGATCTCTGAAAATCATCTCGTCCAAACTAGCAGTTGAAGCAGAACTAATTTAACCATTAGGTTACTCTGTAGCTTGACCAGTCAATTCTAAAAATACCCAAGGATAAACAGATTACAGCTTCTCTGGTCATATTACATGCCTGTGTAGTGGTGTCTAGATTATACAACTAGTGCAGTAAAAATGCATGTGCCACAAAACACCTGCAGTCCATAGGCAACTGCAAATTTACACTGGAAATGAAGAAGCTACACATGGAATACATACCATATGCAAGAATAAAACGTTCAGCTTCATTCCTTAAAGCACAATCAGAAAATGTAGCATAGCACTAAAATAAGCCACATTTTTTTCAATATACTTATTTTCTATCACTGTTCAGAGGGTATAATCATCACCTGCTGATTCTTTCTAGGCAGAATACATATTGCACTTTTCAGTAGCTGCTTCAGTGTGTGGGTGGTGTGTTCCTGAAATTACTAATAAGACTTAAGCTTACTGCAAAAGAGACAACACTGCAAATCAAGAGTTTAACAGAAATATTTTTTCCTGGGTAGTAGAGCTTTCCATGTTACTCCCATTTAAGAAAACTCATCATTTAATCCAATAAATTAGGAAGAAAATAACACATTTTTCACTGAAGGTTAGAAACTCTAGGAAAATATTAAAGATAATATTACAATCTTACTCTGGCTAGCTGTACTCGGGTATATTGTAGGCCAAAGCTTTCTCTACTATGTCTATATCATCACTAAGCAAGATGACAGGTTTTCTCCCCTGTAACATAAAAATTAGATAATACCACAAGACTTTCTGCTTCTAATTTTGGAAAACTTCAACACCAAGTAAGATCAGCCAAATCTGCTTCTTTACCAATCTAGTTTGAAATGTGCTTCCACTGAATGCACTGAAAGGTAAAGTTATTAATGGATTAAAGAACCAAGCTGAAACACTTCAGCCATTATTGCTTAATTAAAAACATGTTCTTTGCTTTTCTCTGTTTTTATGAAAAAACAGAGGAGAAATACTTCCTCTTTTGTATTACTTCCACTGCACCTTAGCAGTTCAAAAAACTACTGTAACATTCACACTGAGCTTAAAATCTAAGACAATTTTTTGAAAACAAATAATGCCAAATGAAATTCCCAATATTAAAATTTTTCAGAAAGAGACAACATAGGGTCATGCTGCATTTCTCCAGAGAGTGTCAGTACAGAGGGTTTTTTAGGAATAGATTTGATCTCTGTGCAAAAATTGAGCTAGCTCCTTACTTAATTACCTCATTCATCTCTTATGTATCCAGAACTAACTTTGAAAATGTAAACATAATTGCACATAATAATTTTCAATGTCAGGCTTCCAACAGAACAACCTTAACTAGATTCCACAATACAAACAGTATACAAAATTTCTTCCCATTAAAAATTACATTATAAAATTTACAAAAAGAAGTACAGACAGACAAAATGATCTTCTGGAAGACAGACATGAAACATATAACCCTATTAACTGATGCACCAAACTCCAAACTTTAAATATTCCTACCATAGCCTGTATTGATAAAGAAACAGTATTATACACAGTTCATCTCCTAAAAATGTAGTTAGGAGTCCACCTTTTCTTCCCTCCCTCTAAATAAAGAGGCATTTTGGGGGAAAGTCTCTTCCACAGCAGAACCTGGGACAAAGTTGCTGTAGTTCCTACTCCAGGAATCCTAGAGTTATATAAGCAGAATGTTGATCAGTCTTAAATGAAAATGTCAAGGTCTCCCAGAAGTTCATTCCCTCTTAAAAGATGAAAATTTGACACTAAGCTTGAAACACAGCATTTAAATATTTAAGTAAATTTTCCATATATTTTTGCGAAGAGGCATGCTTCCCAGCAAATGGAAACATGAAGATTTATGCTTACGGCTTTTGAATCAAAGTTCAATTTTTCCATAGCAACTGCACTGCTTTCTTTACAGACATTATTTTCATTTTGTAACAGTTAGACAAATGAGGTGTTCCTGGTTGTCATCACGTCAAACACAGGGAATAACTGTCAGGACTTTTAATTTATACAAACAACACAATTCAAGACACAGTCCAGTCAAGCTGACCCAGCAGCATCCTAAATGGGACAGAGCTAAACCTGCCCTATCTCACAATTACTTTATATCATAATTAGAAAAATCTGCTGGCATGGCTGTCAAGATTAAGATGTGTGAACTGCTTGCTTTAAACTGATAATACTGAAGGGATCATATAGTACTCTGCAGCACTCGTCTCTCTGACATTGCAGACTGCCCTCTATTTATCTCTGTACATCAGGCCCTGTTTGCCCCTTAGCAGAAAAATACTCAAGGTATGCTGTCCATGAAAAAGAAAATTGAATTCTATACATACATTCAGAGTATGCTGCTTTATTCTCAAGAAAACATGAATATGTATGTGGGTACTGATAAACTTGGGAAAATAAATATATTAGGAGCTAAAAAGTAAATTAACCTGCACTGCTGAATTGATTATTAACAACAAGAAACAATTTTATTACTGGCAAACAAGAGTGTTCTATATTTGTTTACCAAATTCCTTCTCCCTCCTTACCTTGCATTCCTTAACCATTTGCTAAAGCAAACAAATACCCTCAACCAAAATGATATTTTTTTCAAATTGCTTTTCACTACTTTACCAAAACACATGTTCAGGCAAAGTAGGAGAGAAAAAAGCTCTCTCTTATTTTATCTTCACATTTCTGCCATAAGGAGACTTAATTGAAAGAAATGGCTGAAGTATTCCAGTCCCCTCACATCCAGGCCAAAGCTGCTTAATGCCTATTTCACATCGAAATATAATGAGATTCCAGAAGTTATGGTTCTGTCTTGCCCATAAGGAATGACAGACAGAAGGAATGGTGGACTGACATGCACACCTGTCTTCATCATTCAAGTTCATCAATGACTTGGATGAAGGGGCAGATGCCTCCTCAGCACATTCACTGATGACACAAAGCCGGGAGGAGCGGCTGGTACCCCAGAGGGCTGTGCAGCCCTTCAGAGGGACCTCAGCTAGTTGGAGAGACAGGCAGAGAACCATGTGAATTTCATAAAAATATGTGTCAATTTTAACAAGGATGGAATTCTGCCCTAAACCAAAGATTAACTCCAGAACAAAGCAACAGCCCCAAATTAACCTTAGATCATAATCTACAAATGGAATACACTCTCAGCTAAAACAAGAAGACATGTCTAAATTTCAGTCTCCAAAAATCCAGCTGCGTATTCTAAACCCCTGAAATTTTCACAAGACACAAACATTTTTCCATAAAGCTCTTCCAGCACTTCACCAATTTTGAGACTGTAAAAGAGAGTTGCTTGTTCTAAGAATACCTATATTACTGCTATGCTAGGTTTTAAATGATATAACAATTTACACAGAACTTTCTATAATAGCCCTTTCTAAAATGACACTTCCCAGCACAATACAGACAGCAATGAGATACTGCATGCCAGAAGTACCTCCAGACAAGCTTTTTTCCCCTCACTGCAATAAAGAAACTAAGTTTATCAAGGAGATTACTGTCGTCTCTTTTGCTATACTTAAAACTGTTAGCTCACTAGGTCACAGATGGATATTTTAATAATCTCACCTAAAACTCAATTTCATGTTATCATTGTGACTCTGACTGTGTATATAAAGCAAGAATCAATCTTTATGTTTGTTCACCTTTGATGAGCAAACACAATATATTTATATTACTGTAAAATCTATTTTTAAATAATGGAGAAGTGCAAAAATGAACTTGTTGTTTGTGTTCAAGAGTAATTGAGAGACCCTTTTCCCTATTTTTGGACCTTTAGGAGAGTATGGATTTTAAGACACCATGTCAAATACCCTTATCTGTTTCTTCATGATGAAGTCTGCAGTTTCTGATATATTAGTGCACTGACATGAGTATCAAAAACATATTTTTGAACTTTTACTTAAAACATGCTGTTGCACATAATATATAATTTCTTAGACCAATCCAAGATACTGTTTTTAATACAAAAATTTACATATATACTTTGTGTTTTCAGTCCCTTAGAATGATGTTCTCTGCTGCATTCTGAAGTAAATGTGAAATATCCAACAGATTAGCTAATAGCTTAGAAGACTGCATACAGTGATGAAAATGATTTATAAAAACGAAAGTCACTGTTTTTTAGTTTGGAGATCTTTCACTACCTAATCTCTTTCCTTTCTCCCAAATCAACAAAAGACCAAAACTACCTCTGTATTCAGTTTTTATGGATGGAAACAATCTAGAAAGGCAATTTGTCATATCATGAACAAAAGCATTATAAATATACTGGTTTTTGTACTCATAGTTAAAAATCTTACTGTTCTCAGAGCAAGAAAGATATCATAAGTCTGAGCTTAAAATTTAAGTACAATGAATAAAACTAATTCAAGAATCACTATCTTAAAACTTACATTGTTGTTGAAATGAATCTCTCTTTATAAATAGGAAAGACATACCAACCAACCAACCAAACTTGATTCCACTTTTCAAAGGCATCCCTCAATTTTATAGCACCCTTTATGTATACCTTACATAAAAAAGAAACAAGGAAAACAAAAACATTTTCTAAAATCAGGAAATCAAAATGGCACGTATGTTCATCATAGGAAAGTTTAACAATAATTAAACCATAGGCAATATTTAAATAAGAAAAGTTTCATTTAAGAAATATGTTTTGCAACAAATGCTTAAAAACAAGGAATTAGTAACTATAGTACTCCTATTGTAAATCAGGATAATTCTGACAACTCTGCACTTTGCCAAATGTCTAAAATGATGGATAGTATGAAGTAGGAAACAGTTACTCAAAGGGGAAAGGAATATAAAGGCTCCTTATCAAGAGACAGGGCAGTGCTCATTGTTATTCAAGCACATTAGCTGCCGTATCCTGTTTCCATTCACTGCAGGGAAGGCTTTAGCATTGACTCCAAGCAGGTGCAAGTCCCATGAGACTTAAAGGGAATAAAACGTACAGTCACGGTATGAAAGCAACAGTGTATGAAGTGTGGTGAGACAGGATATGTAATTCCAATGTGGTACACAAGAATCTGACAAAGCTATTTAAATGCAGTGCCAAGTAAGGATGCAACTGAAAAAACCAGACATTTCTAAACAGAAATTTGGCAGGTCTTCATTCAATGCTACAAAAAAAAGCACAGGAAAAATGTAACAGAAACGAGAGTGCTAATTTATAGTGGGGGGAAAGAACAAGGGAGACCCAGAAGCAGCAATAAGCATCATCCTGTTCTGCAGCAATACAATATCACTTGTTCAGGACACAGCTGCTAGAACACTTTGGTAGATTCTGCAGGCTGGTCTGCTCTGAGAATTGCTGGGCCTTAGACCCAAATATATTACCCACTTCTATTTATTCTCTTCTGTATTATGATGAGCATTTGAAAATGTTTGGGGATTTTGTTTCTTTAACTTACATAATCTTCAAAGAGAAGTCTTGGGCTATATTCTTACATCAGCTGTTATGCATGATGTCCTCAATTAATTCTATAAAGAAAGTAGCTGAGATGTCATTATATTAATTAGAAGTTGGTCAAAAATAGAGTACTTATCCCAAAGGAAACTGTGTGATTTCAAAATTTCTTTTCAGATGGAAAAGAAAGCTATCCAACACAGCAACTATCTATCTAAAATAGGGGTAGTAAACATCAGTCTCCATATTAAACTCACATGGATAAGTATTACAGCAGAATGACTGAACCTCAACATTTAGTTATGGAACCAGATTTTGTCATTAAAATGAAGAGTGAAAGTAGCAATTTTGAAGGGAATCAGGCAAGCCTACAAGTAACTCTAAGGGTTAAGGCAGAGATTAAGCAACCCTTCCATATTTACTAAGTTTTATGATGAAAAGGGAATCACATACCTGTGCAAGCATGGGAAATCCAAGGTTCCTGCATCCATTACAAGGTGTCAGTGCCTCCCATAAACCCGAAGGTCCACAAGTATTTTCACCTCCATCATCATCTTCTTCCTCCCTTGGTGATAAACGCATTGAAGAAGGCCTCTGTACATAAAGAAACAATGCTTTCAAATTAAACATGGTGATATTTTGTAAAGAAACTTTTTACCTTATGAACTTACGAGTGTCCCATTCATAAATTCCAAAAATATATTGCTATTTTAATACAAAGTACCTACTCAACTGTTAAACTTCTGTATGAAAATAATACTTTCTAAGCAAGGTCCATATTGAGCTATCTGCAATTATACTTTAAAATTGAGTGAACATATTAATATACACTGAAAATATTTATTGTCTTTATTATCAAGAAATTGGCAATTTCTACTTCATTTTACTTTAAAATTTGGTGCAATATCATTAATTTTAGCATATTCCACAAAGAATAAAAACTAATATTTGCCTGGATGAGTTCAAGGTTTTGCAGAAATACTAAATCAATCATAATATGAGGTTTCAATTTTTGCATTATATCTATCAATAATAAATGGGTTAGCTTATTTTGTAGGCAAAAGATATATTCAAAAACGACTTGTATTATTCTCCTTCATAGTCTGGAAGGGTTGAAAAGTATCAGGAATAGTCATTCACTTATGAGCACTGACTTACATATTAATCTGAGTGCTAAGGGAAAAATGCTGATTTTTGTTTAAACCAGTACCCTAATTTTCTATGACAGACAGAAATAGGAAGAGTGGTCAGTTCCCATATATTTATGTTACTTTGCTACACAGGATAGTCCACCCAAACTGAATTGCAGTGGCAACTTTTGTTAACTTCAGGAGAAGAAGGAGGAAAGTTAATCCAGTAATGAATGATTTTTAAAATCTCATGTCAACAAAAACTGTTACAAGTGAAAAAAAAGTAATTTTTACATCTTAATTCTTTGGCCATATTTAAATTGGAATACGGCAGAGATGTTCTAGCCTGCTTCACACTTGCTTGAGCAGCCTGCCTGATACTCAGATACTAAATCCTGCTTAGGAATGCTTCTTTCAGAAGTAGCTGGGTGTTTGCTTGACCAGAGTAACGCTGTTTCAGACAATGGCTGACCACAACTTGGTGGTAAACATTAACTCTAAAGCACTGCTATGAGGTCCATGTAAAAATCATTTTAAAAACTCCAACACCTAAGTGCAGATTATTTTAGCCAATAGAATAAAGAAATGCATAGAGTCTGCTGCAAGGGAGGGAATAGAGAAATGAAAGAAAAGTAGGGGGAAAAAGAAGTAGAGAAACAGCAGCAGTTCTAAAGATGAACATAAGCTGATGGAAACTGTAAGAGAAGCAAAGGCACAGCACAGACAGGCACTAACTCATGTAACACCTGAGGCTCATTTAACTTTGACTCTTCTGCTAACTTCTTAAGACAACTGTTGTTGATATATCATTCATTTAAGCAGGGAAAATGTTTCTAAATTCTATCTCAACTCACGCATCAAAGATGAGAAACACAATATATCCCACTCCATTATTCTGATTCCACTTGGTTAGAAAATGGTTGTTCCCTTGTTGCAGACTTCATGAATCTAGCCATATCTTCTAAAGTTGGATTTATTTACTTTTTATTTTAGAAGTCAATTTCTAAAACATTCTTAGCATGGTATTTCATTAGGTTATTTTGACACTCTAGTAGTGCCACAGAATATGTTGCCATAGCAACCAATATTCTCACGCATTATTAAAAGGATTGGGTTAATTCTGCAGAGTGTAGGTCGTGAAAGACATTATTACTAGGTATTTGCATAGACAAAGGAAGCAGACTAGAGGTCTTTCCCCTCTATTTATGACACCATCTTCCATGGCGGCTGCCCTACGCTTATATTTTAAATCTCAGAATTGCTGTACTAGAGAATAAAGCACTTCTTGCCCCCTGGAGAAAAAAGCAAAGAACTGCAGCGGTGCTCAGCACAGGAAAGCAGGTAACACACATTAGCTGTGACCTTACAAGCTAATGGAAGTGAATGAAGACAAAAGTCATATAAAAATGTCAGTGTATCTTGTAAAGGTAAAAACACACACACACATAATATAAGTGAGAAATTTTCAACACAACTAAAGGAAGACGAATTACAATAGAGTCACTGAAGAGGGATCATATGAGTATCTAGCCACTACAGGAACAGAGTGAAAAAACCCCAATGCAAACAACTATTGAATGATAAAAACAAAATACAGAAGCAGAATGAGAGTTGTCTATTTCCGTTAGAAGTATTTTATATCAATGGCCTAAAATAGAATTTGAATCATAGGAATTTAATGTCAATATGAATAAGAGAAATTGGGAAGTGTATAGTCAGGTCTCCTGATCATTCAAAAAAGGATCAGTCAATGCTAGAGTTCATTAGACACACTATTGGAATAAACTGACTGGTACTCTCATGCAACTAGACAATGCAGGTATGAACACGATACAGACTAAACTACAGACTAGTGTGGCTCAGGGTTAGCTCTTGTTATACTTGCCCAGCTGTCTGTTACTAATAAAGCACTAAAAAGGAACCACTAGGAAAAATCTATATGGAGGGTGAAGAAACAGTTATAGCCATCACCTTTCTCACCCATCCCTGCTGACAGAAGCCCAGTTATTCCCAGAAAATGGGAAAGAGATATGTGGGGATTACTGCAGGGAAAGAAAGCATTTGCAAAGAGGAGGGAAGGAGTTAATAGCTGCATGAGAGAAAAGGGTCGTAAGTGCCCCAAATTCGATAGACTGGGGGTGCATACCCTGGGGAGAGGGATGCATCTAGAGGAGGCAAACAAGATACAGAAAATCTGCAATCAATTCCCAGACCTCAGATTGTCACAGAAACCCATAAAACTCCAAACCCAGACCACACAGTTTCCTGTTACTCTCTCACAGCCTTCATTCCTTTCCCAGAACTCCCTAATTTTTTTGTTCTGTTGTATAATTTAATTTTGCCTCCTTAGAGATCCTTTGAACATGAAAATCTAATTCTGTGTGTGCTACTGGGAAGCCTTGAAATAGCCCTGTAGGGAGAGTTTTAGTAAAACCAAAGTTATTTATGCCCACTTCTCAGAAAATAAATAAATAAGTAGAGTAGAAGATATTTCTGTCAACTAAAGAAAAATAGACACAATTGTGAACTTCTTATTTATGCCTGTTTTGAGTTAAAATAACCCAAACAAATGTAGTTTTAAAATGCCATCTAAATCACAGTTACTCAGTTAATTGAATTAGACATTATGAAATGGCAAAGTCAATATAAACTGCAATACTAAACTTCAATCAAGCTACTTCTGCCTAAGTTAGAAGAGACACAAGTATAACCAACATGTATCCTCAAACAGAACAGACAGAAAACCTTATATGATATTAGATATCATATGCAAAATGAAAATTTGGTAGAGAAACTGCAAGATATTAATAGAGAATAAAAGATTTATTAAAAGTTCTGGCTTTTACTGGAACACTGAATTAAGTATTAGACATTGCTTGCAGTAGTAAGAGGCTAACAAATTAATTTCTCTATGTAAAGAGAGAATAATAATGACATAGTAGTGAGAGAGCAGTAAGATCTAGCGTAAGGACATTGGACCATTATAATTAGTGGCATATTTTCTTCAAACTCTACTGGGCCTATCATATCAGCTCTCATTTGCATACTTGGGCATTTAAATCATGTCTTTGAAAATTTAGGTATGGAAGCCTTCCTCTTCATGTATCCATCTACATAGAAGGCAAAATTTGCCCACTAGGATACTTTAGATTGAAGGACACTTTATGAAGAGGGTATTTATTCTCCAAAACATGTACGTACATCAGATTATCTATCACAATAATTTGGAATCTCTATCCCAATCTAAGAGAGCACACCAATATTTATTGACAGAGAGAATGATGAATACAGACAGAAAAAACAGAGAAAGTCTGTTCCACTCTTAAAAGTCCATGAGAAGGACAGAGCAGCTCTAATCTTAACTATTACTTACAGGTACCAAGTTTACAGCTCAGCAGGTGTACATCATGTATAAAACACACAAAAATATCTTTATGCGTGACCTTCCTTTTAACAGATGTCAGCTATTTCGTATCTAACATATGACATTATTACCTAGACAAGTGTTCTTTATGAAGACAGTAAATGATACAAGACATTTTATTTCCTTTCATTCCCTCTTTTTCTCAGCTTTTAGTGAAGACTGGTCTGCTTTCTGCCTTGGTATTTCTAAGCAGCCACTGCTAGGAAAAATATTACTCAATTCCCTTGTTTCAGAATACACGGGAGACTTTCCTGTACTATTCTAGTGAAACCTAAAACCAAACATCAAAATCTTTTCTACTTGTATCTGGCTTTTTCATAATATCATCCATTTGCAGAAGTATTTCACATACCCTTTCAAACAGTATCTGCCAGGGCAAAACAGCATCAGCAAACCATTAAAGGTACAAAATAATAGGACATTTACCATTTGCTATTGCATCATAGCTCTGGAGACATGAACATTAACTTATCATCTATCTTCATAAGAAAACAAGATTTTTAAATAGAGCAGCAAAGACGAAATCCAGAAGGCAATATCCTTCTGCTTACGGGAGGCAGAAAGCAACCAGACATTTGATAAGCCAAATGCTGCCACTCGGTTTGAAACAATGAGGTCAGTAGGAAGTTTCTTCTGTAGAAATAATTTGTCAGACATGTAAGTATTTTCTATCATCCTAACACAGATGTGCCTCTACCTCTCCTTAGCCCAAATAACACGCACCTACGTTGCGAAATGACAGTAAAAAATTACAGTTCTGTCATCTAGTATTCTGACATTATACTAAGAACTAAGAGAGCAGGAAACTGCTCCTGAGTCTCTCCTATAAATTAGGATAAGCAGGTCGATCTCTGCTGTGGCTGTCCCCAGCAGCTGCTGCAGTCAAACCAGGAGAGTAGAGCTGGGACAGTGTTCTGTGCTCTCAGTGCTCCCCCTGCTGCTGCCCAGGCTGCTCCCAAGGGAAAGTGCCTGAGGTATGCAGAAGAGAAAGAAGAAAATGCATTTGGGCATGCCATATAACACCATCAGTCACTATTTTTCTACAGCAGGATCCCTGCATTAAGCAAATGTACCCTTCTGGGATTCAGTAAGGATCCTGATAAGGAGGAGCCCCAGTCATGACATACATCCTGTGTCTCACAGAGAGTGAAAGGTTTTGGTAGCCTGAGCACACCTTATCCACATTCCCCCAGGCCATCTCCCTACTGTTTTTCCGTTTCCCATCTTCATTATCTTGTCTTTCACCTTACACAGCACATCTGCTGCCATTCTTTCACAAACATGTTCCAAGTTTGCATCTCTTTCATTTGCTGTGATTCTGGCTGAGTTTGACTGTATCTCTTGTATTCTGCAAAGTAGTATCGGGAAGACAAGGATAGCCTTGTACTTAAAGCAGCTGAAAGATGTAGAAGTGTACTCTGTACCTGCCTCTGCCATAATCCCTGAGGGATGCTGGGCATGTCATTTAAACATCTCCAAGATGGTCATGAAGTTTGTGTTCCTGATCTACTGGCTATATTGAAACTTCAGGCAAGTTTGCACAAATGTTGGGCTACATTAGGAATCATCTTGAGAGATTCTGTGACTATTTCCACTGGTATATCAGCCTAAGTACTCTGCAAATCGCAGCTCTAGCAGTCCCAGACATGGAATCTTGACCTCTGCACCACCGTACATCAGCCCAGCTGCATGTGACAGTATTTTCTGACTAGGGCTTCAAAAGAAATACCACATCTAAAGCAGTCACACACTTTGAACTCAAGATCACAGTGATATCTGATTCTGAGGAGAAATTCCAGTAACTTGAAATCAGTAGAGTCAAGTTAATTGGCCACATGTAACAAAACACAAAATGTATTAACTTTAGACAAATGTGATTAATTCATTTACATGAGGAAAACTATGTGATTGTATAGTTGCTGCCCCTCCGTGGGCAAGTGCTATTGACACCTATAATGATGAACACCCCAAAATTAATCACTCTGTCTCCAGAGCAGGATCTGACAGTGTACATGAAATACACTCAGATGGCAAGTACAATGCATACTGAATAAGGTCAAAATTTTAAGTAAAAATGAGATTATAAAATGAGTACACCTGAGCATGTATTGAAAGTAGAGCAATACATTTGAAATTTTTAATTCATCCTTGCATGTAGCATAAATAATGACAATTAAGATGATTCTGAATCTTTGCACTACTCTAATAAAAGGATGCAAGCATACATAAAAGTTTTAGGATTTAAAAACCTAATAGGTTATTAATTAATCAGAAAATAACAGGCATAAACTAAAAAAGGGTACCTTTTCTCTATTGTTAAAATAATTGTATTTTTCAAGTCTTAAGATAGTTTTTCATTCACTAAATAGCCATAAAAGAAAAAATGATCTATCAACAGTCAGTCATTTACTAACTAAAAGGTTAATTTTGACTAATTAATTCTTCAGTAAACATAAAATCTTTTGAACTGAGTGTTGTGATCTTCAAATGACAAGTATTTCACCTATACTTAAAAGCCACTACCAGGACTCTCGCATATAACAATCTAATACTCTGTGCATATATCTTAAGTGCAAAGCAAAAGACACCTCAATGTAATTCAGTAGGAATCTTCACTCTGTTTTAACTCCTGCTTGATTTTATCAAAGGACAGAAAATTCAAGGATTCAATAACTCAAAAATTTGTAGAGAGTGGATGACTAAGTGCTTTTAGTAACTGTAATTTAACCACAGTAAATGGCATTTCTAAGAATTATACAGTAGTTAGAACCTGTAGAATTTTCATTTTTAAATATCTCCGGAAATAAATATTGTGCTTGTTTTTCAGTTGAAATTAAGAGGATGAAGTATTAGCTGCTTGAAATTGCAATATGCACTGTCCTGAATAAAAAAAAAATATAACCACTTAAAACATCATTATCTTAAACTAATTTGACCTGTTTGAATCAGCATCTGGATAAACACATCATGCAATGGGTGAGCAACTGGCTCATGGGTCAAATACAAATGGTTATAGTGAATAATATCAGACTGGAGACCTGTCACTTGGTGGGGTGGGTTCCACATGGCTCCATCCTTGGCCCAGTGCTCTTTAACATCTTAATTAATGACTTGGAAGCATGACTGGGAGGGATACTTATCAAGTTCACAGATGAAACAAAATTGGGAGGAGCTGTTGTCTCCCTCAAAGGCAAGGAGGCCCTGCAGAGAGACCTCAACAAATTAGAGAGATGGGCAATCACCAACCATAGGAAGTTCAACAAGGGCAAGTGCCAGACTCTGCACCAGGAACTTAACAACCCTGGATGTACGGACAGACTGGGGAATGAGAGGCTGGAGAGCAGTGCCATGGGAAGGGACCTGGGTGTCCTGGTTGGTGACAAGCTGAACATGAGCCAGCAGTGCCCTGGCAGCCAAGAGGGCCAAGCCTGTCCTGGGGGACATCAGGCACAGCATCAAGCAGAAGTGGTCACAGCACCAAGCCTGGCAGAGTTCAAGAAGTGTTTGGACAATACACTCAGACATTTGGTGTGACTCTTGGAGATGGTTCTGTGCAGGGCTGGGAGTTGGACCTGATGATCCTTCTGGGTCCCTTCCAACTCAGCTTATTCTGTGACTCTGTAATTTAATACAAATTATTTGTTTAATCTATGGTTTAAGCTACCTCTCTATAATGTAGTGAAACATAGGCACTTCCATAACTTACTGCACTCTAATATATGTGTTTGGGACAGGACTGAACTACCAAATTAATTTCTCTCTCTTAACATTAGCTAAAAAAAAAATGAACCCATGTTTTACACACTCATCGACTTTGAGCACGTACCTAATACTAATAAATCAGACTGTTTGCACAATTAATTTTAAATGTTTAATACCAAAGCACTTCATGTGCTTTACCATGAAAAAGAACTTAGCACATGAAGCATAAAGCCCTAAAACAGAATTAATCCAGGAATTCATATAGACTGCAAGGACACTCTGCTACAGAAATGTGTTTTTAGGAATGTCTTTCCATCCCAGAGGCATAGTAGATTTGACCTAAGTTGTTATGCAGGAAGGGTATACACAAATATAGGCTGTGCAAAAATGTAGGAATTTGGTAAAATTTTTCTGAGTCTTGAAACTTAACCACATGAACAGCTCCAATTAAGTTAATGGAATTTTTCATGTTAATGACAGACCTATGTGTCCCCCTGAATCAATATGCGCATGACTCACTCCAAAATGTGACTCACTGAAAAACTCATGTACCAGATGAAAAAGAAGAAACTGATAATGAAGGGCATAGGGGCCGGCAGAAAAGCAAAATCAAGTGTTAATTATTTTAAAAATATTAAATAGAATTAAAAGCTACAGAATATTTGCCCTTGTATAAAGGAAAAAAAGCATAGTTCAAAGTAATGACCAGCATTTTTGGCTTTAAGTGTCTCAGAGAAAATACTGCTTAGAGAATAGCTACAGAGGCATCTCTGTATTTAACAGCCCTATACCATCTAAATGTTATCTATAACATTTGAAAAACGTGGTGCAATGTAATTGCCATGAAAATCATCTGTAAACCATACATTTTTCCTTTTTTAAAATTGTGAAAGAGAGGGTGGATAAGTGGGTGGCAGTATGATGAAACTTATAGAAAATACATTATTTGTCATGAAATAGAGCAGAAGGAAGAGAAATTAAAGTAGCGGGGGAAATCAGGTGGTAAGAGAGTAGGCAGAAGTCACCACTTTATTACTCCTCCAGTGCACAGTTTTTTATTTAGCACACATATTCTCAGTAACAGTGTGTTACTGAAAATGCAGTTATTATTCCATTAAGTCGCTGTTGGCTTAATAAAGGACATAAAAGAAAATGATACCTGAATAGATAAAGCCAATCTAAAGAAGAACTATATACAGTACTGAGTTAGTCATCTGAAGATGAATGCTGCTTGAGAGTGGATAATCAAAAGAGCTTTGAAGAACATTTTTACTCAAGGATTTACAGATCCAGCAGTAACAAACTACTAGTGGTTTGCCATATTAGCAGCCAAGTGCTAAGCATAATGTAAACACAACACAGTAGAACAGCTGACAGTTGAAATGTCTTGGCAGGCTATAGAAGTTGAAGGCCTAACTGGAAAAGATCAAAGAGTAATCTACCTTTTGTTCTCAGAAGCACAAGCAATGGCTCAAACTCCTCTAGAGGTGTTAAAAAGGATCACACAGGTCACGCATGCACACACACTCAGTCAGAGATGCAGAACACTATCAACTGGACAGCAGCTCTCAATGTAGCCTGATTTACATGGCATGTGGAAGCAGCATTCAAAATCATCTTCACTAGGAAGACAAAGGCTTTGCTATGGCTGGTAGGAAAATCTGCCAGTGTGAAGCTCACATACTGCAAGTTGCTGCTTTTTCCTGTCTTATATAATTAAACCAGTGATGTCACTGCAGTCATCTTGTGATAAGCATCAGCTATGTTTATCAAATCTTAAGTGATCTGTATGAGTTTTAGGCAACCCCCACCGGAAGGTTTAACTACAGACATCCGCTAGAATAAACAATGTATATTGTACTGGCAATTGTGTAACCTAAGGAGCAGTACGCATGCTTACAGCAAGAGGGCATTGGAAGGTCACTGAGGAAGACTCACTATCTTCATCCCCAAGACCACCAGGAGGCAGAAAAGACCCCCTAGCAACACCACGGAGCAGACGCAGAGCACTCCAGGAAAAGCACGTCAGCCGGAAACCAAAGAAGATAAAAACGAAGGAAGGAGAGGGGAGGGGGGCGCGAGCCGTTTTTGTGGGGCATGGAACCCCTGGCCGCCCCAGCGCTGGTTTGCCTGTATATCGCTTGCTTAACAAATTTTTTTATTCACCATAATTGGCCTTAAGCGACTTTTGTCGATAACAATCTCAATAACCACTGCTACCAGAAGATGTAAGACAATGGGTGCTTTTCCTGTGCTAGCTCATTGGTGCCGTTCTTCTGGCCTGTGGTAGAGTCAACATCGCACATACAGATCCACTGCAATATGAGCACATCTTTATGTTGCCTACCATACACACTCCTAAGTAGCTGAAGATTTAATATTTAAATTCTTTCTCCAGCCAGTCATAATATAATGTCTTAAAGCTCCTATAAAATACTGATAAACAAGTCAGTCAGTAACATGCTTTCATCTATAACTCCTGTGAAACACTATATTTCTTAGGAAGTATCAAGGACTAAATAAGTGATCATGATCTGTTAAAATTATTTAGATTTCTTAAAGGAAACACCACTGACTGAGACAAAGGCAAGGTAATAAATATTCCAATACCCATAAGTAAGCAACCATTAATAATTAAAAGGAAGATCAGCATAGCAATAAAAAAAAGTAATTATATTTTTATATGATTTTTGTCTAAGTTTGACAGGCAGTATTAAGGCTGCTCCTTCACAGATTGTGAACAGACCATATTTCAGAGATATTAGGCAGGGTACCAATATCAACAAAAATAATAGTGGCAGCATTCATATAAATTGCTTAATCTCAAATAATTCCTGAAGCAAATAACATTGAAGAGCCTCTTCCGAGATTTTATCTCATGACACTAAACTGAAACTTATGGTAATTTTAGCAAGGATAGATGCCAAGAGAAGAGAAATCAAAATAGATGCTTGAAATTGTGTAAATCATTCAACTCTCACATTTCTCTAGAAAAATAAAGAAACTGGTGTAAAAACCAACACATGCATCACGTGATACAACACATCAAGTAAATCTGGTTTCTGATTCTAATCTCAGTTTAAAAACTTACACCACTGAACTCAGTCAAGGATTCCAGTATATATTAAAGTCACAGAAAAGCTAAGAGGTGCATTTCTAGCATGCTCTTGATCACCATGGGCAAACTTTTCTAATGCATAGTAAATATCAGGCAGTTGCCCTTAAACTGAATTCCTCAAGATCTTATATTTTATAGAGGTATAGGAATCTGGTCCAATATATTTTTCTATTCATTTTCTGCTTGCTAAGCTTATTAACAGGGGCTGAAAAAATCTGTCAACAGAACATAATGAAACTCTATGTCATGAGCGGTCAACTATTTCAGGACTTGAGGATAAAAATACTGAATCTACTTTATATGGCTATTATAAAATAAATCTACTTGTTGCCATTAGGATAGAATAAAAAATAAATTAAACAAGTAGTCCAAACAAACTGTGCAATGTTCTAATTTCAGCTACTAAACAATTTTTTAAAAAGCATTATTTTGTATTAGCTTATTATGAGTGGTCATTTTGCCCTGTGAAATACGGCACACTATTTACCATTAGCATTATTTGTATACCTCACACTAAGAAGCAAAGGAAAGCGAGACTGCTGCTTCTAAGAAAGTACTTACTTATTCAACTTCAAAAGAATCATAGAATAAAATACAGTGAAACCATACGTTTAATCTCCACCACTTAATGGATCCCGTAGAAGTTCACGTAGCTCTGATGGATTAGCAGGCTCCATCTCCTGTTTATACCATTGGGATAAAAAGATGCTGTTCCACTCACTACAGAAAACAACTGAGACATACCCATACGGTTCTTACTTTTCTCATGCATTTCCTGTCAGGTGGTGATTGTCCGGCTCCACTGTAAGTTCCAAGCTTAACGACTTTATTCTTACACTAACGGAATAAACATGAAATCAGTGTTGACTTGAGGTATATACAAAAACATTTACTTTCTTTTTCCTCTACTATTTGTAACTTGATGTGTAGGTAGAACACTCATTTATTCTGAGGTCATATTTCTATGTATTACAAAGCACAATCAAACCTGCATTGGTACCTGCTGACAACAGTGACAAGAGTTCTAAAATATTACAGAAATTCCCATATCTTAAAAATGCAGACACATCAAAAGCTAAAAAGTTCTAGAACGATGTGGTTTTTGTTTAGATTGCAGGACAAATTCTCCTTCTTTCCTTATTAACTCAGTTGTCTTTTCCCTCAAGTAAATATCTCCATACAACTGTGAAAAACAAATCTCCCACGTATCTAAGCTCAATCTTCTCATATTCTATCAAAAGCGGTTTTTCCAGAGAGCAAAAAATATACTTTCAGAAATTAAAATCTGATTGTACCCAAATGTTGGCAAAGTCTTTCATATTCCTTCTAGAGCTCATACATTGTTCCATACTCTATTGCTCAAATGTGATAAACCAATACACCTTCGGAGTATCAGCACTCCTACTGGCGATGCTCTAAATCACATAGGCAGAAAACGTATTTTGTGAAAACCAAGGAAGATCAAGATGAAAAGAACTTTTTATTCTCTTGTGAAGGAGGATCTGAAAATCTGATTCTGACTGGAAGACTGGAGAACAGTCTAAGGAGAGGAGAAACCAAGGGAAATGGAGTGTAGGAGTCCATAACAGATTTTTTAAATTTTTTTTTCAGACTTCTAAGGAGGGTCAGGGCTTGAGGGAAGCACCTCTGATGACTACTAACTTAGTCTTCCTGATGATTGGGTTTTATAATAATTCAATGTGGGTTTTATAATAATTCAATGAAGAAAGAGTTGATGTTAACATTAAAAAGTCACCTGTCTGAGTGGAAATCTCATGGTATTATCTTCTCATTCTGTTCTCTAGAAGTGACTGAAACTCTCTTGGAAGGTCCCAAATAAATCTGGAGACTGCAGCTTAAAAATGGACATCCTGTTGTACACTGCTGTGTACTCCCAGGATGATGGACCCTGAGGGTACCGGAAAAAAAATGGAAAAGACGGGGATAAGACAGGGGTTCTGCTCTGCACGCACTGGCAACAGTGGCACAATGGCACAGGCAGCTCAGGGATGTTAAAAAAAATAATGAAACAAATACAGATGAAAAAGAAGGTTCTCTAAAGCATTGAATAACACAAAAAAAAAGATATTTAATGAAAGCAAATATATTTCATATTGGGAAGATATTATTTCAAGATCAGTTCTGAGAGAGTCCTCAGATCTTGGCTAATCCTATTGAGATTAGTAGATATCTTTGGTATTCATCTAAGTGTAATGAAACAGAGATGATGCTTCAAATTACATATGTGCTCAGTATTGAACTAAAATTGTCCTTGTGAAAAAAACCCATACTACTGCAGTCAATTTAATAAAACCTAGCTGTCCAACAGAATTTTGGAGTAGACAAACTTTTACTCATCATTTCCAGAGCACCCCAAATTTACACACAGCTTTATAACCATAAAGACAAACAAGCTCTTTGATCTGAAAAGCTTGTATTTTAAGTACTTTATATGGAAAAAATTCTAAACCCATATCCAATATCCTTATGTAAAAGATTTAGCTGAGATGAAAGAGTCCACAAAAGGGCAAGTGAAAGTGCTTGACAGCATGGAAAGACTTACATACAAAATAAACTTGAAAATGCTAAGATTACTTAGTCAGGAAAAAGAAAGCTTTAAGAAAGAACAAGCCTAAAGTACTGCAAATTATGGAGGGTGTGCACACAGCATTTGTTCTTTTCTACTCTGTCAGATTTTACCATACAAGAATAAATGGAAGCATATACTCAGCCAATAAAAGAAAATGCCTGTGTATAGAGCACACATTCTGCAAAACAGCAATACAGGGTCATGGTGGTAAACAATGTGACAGACTGGAGCAAAAGGATTAGATACCTTTAGGCTTCACCACTGCAAGCTAAACACATAACAGCATTCAGAGAAATGCATTTGTCTATAAGCTATTTTCCTGCTAGTACCTGATAGTCAAGGAACTTGCCGCACACACATAATTGCACAGACTGCTTAAATATTCCAGAAAATCATTCTAGTGGAAAACAGAGCAGATACTTTTTAATGCAGACTAAATGAACTGGTGGCTTGGCCAGCACCTTCCCCTAGTTATACTTAACTCCATGTAGTTTAAATTATACTAAGTGTTGTCATGTTTCGAGATTTTATATTCTGGCTTTCTCACAGGATAGGTCTGTGCACCTCGCTGGAGGATTGTCTGGCAATCCTTCTACCTGAAATCACAGCAGCAGGGAGCTGCAGGCTAATTTAGTCAGCTGTGAAGCATGATACCAGGCAAATTATTCTGCGTAGAGTTCCACATGGCTGCTATTAGGACCCCTCTAACACAAATTTTTACAACACTGTGCTGAAAGCATAGCCTAACCTACAGATACAGAATATAATCTTTTTTAATTGCTTTAGAAGACAGGTTGGGAAAGGTTACATTAAGAATGTCTGAACTCCACTAGATAGCCTAAAAGGGGGCAAAAATTTGTATCAAGTTGGTTTCCTTCTGCTTCTTTGCAATCACCAGCTCATGTTTAAATAGAATTTAGAAATAATTTTGTAAAGTAGCTTACAGAAAGTATATAATTCTATGTTGACCAAGTAGATGTTTGGTACTGGATGTCCCATTATAAATATCTGATGAAAAAAAGCAGCAGCAACAACAGTTCTCAGTGTGAATTACTACTGTGTGCACTAGAAATTGAGAGTAGCAGATGGTTTTCAGTTGGGTGGTGGCTTTTATAATCAATTTTTAAATTTATATAATCTTATCTTCAGGAGTGGGTAGACCTTGCCAACAAGGGAATCTCAAAAAGTAAGGTTTACATATCCCATGAGAGATGGCCTTCATACTTTTACTTCCCATAGACATCAGAGTCAGTATGCACTTGCAAAATAGGATTCATAACTGAAATGTGTGAAAGAACAACTTAACACAAAATTCTTGCAACATCACGATTTGGCAATACCTAAATTATCTAATACTACTATAAAAAGGGAATTCAGTAAAGCAACAATCTTCCAAACACTGTCTCTCAGTACAATTCTCTTCCTTTTTTTTAATATATCATAAATACCTGCAAAATACATTGAAGCCTTATTATCAAATTCAGTAAATGTTACCATATTAAATAATTTAAAATTTATCTGTTTCTGTCCTTGAAGCCCAAACAATCAGGCCTGATTATCTTACTATTCCCTAATGAATAAGCAACCAAAATTGTTCTGGAACGTGTTTTTAATGTATCCTCATTATTAAGCCATTGTATTCACTTCTGGCTTGCTCATCATCATTGTTCTGTGAAATTTTGTATCCTTCTCTCAATAATGCATGCATGCAAGTGTATGGTACTATTAAATTGCTCGAGACAGCAATTATTTTACTCAAGCACATTTGGTCACTTTCAGCTACTATATTTCAGTCCAGCCATTATTTATTTAAATGTTATATTAAAAGTAAAAACCAAACCAGTATTCTTGAATAATGCTACTAAATTGTTTACTTCAATATTCTTCAACAAATTCTAGTGATTACTACTTTGTAAAATAAAAAAATTGTGTGCTTTTCATCAAAAATTTTTATCTTTTCCTTAGAGAAAAAAAATTAAATCAGAATAACTGACTTAAGAAAAATAGTGCATAATTTTTATCCACTTTTAATACATTCTTTTAGCCAAATTCTTTCAAAATCACATAATTCTATGCTTTTGAATCTCTCCTTTGATATAAACCAAACATGATTATAGTTTTATTGCTGTTATATAGCTTCACCTTCCTGATATTCTGACATAAAAGCAAAAATTGAATCTTCTCTCTGATTATGTACCATCACTGTTTTCAGCAATGTTGTTATATTTTTAAGTATATTTTTTTTCCACTCTCTCAACATGCACAAGTATCAACTTCTCTTTCTGGATGACAGAATTAAGCAGAAACTGACATTTATATGCCTGTGATGAAATCCAAATCTTTTCCCTGAGACTACATAGAACCTTTCCTCATGTTTAAATTTAAATTACTGCTGCCAGCCTTTATTATCTATTATATAACCACATTAAATTTAAACAGATATGCTGCTGCTACTTCTGTGAAATCCCTCTGTAGTGCAGTCACTACATGGTTTTACTATCTTCAGTTTAAAAAAAATAAATTAGGGGCACCTTAAACTTGAGCATCTCAGTATTTATGCCATGTAATTAAGCAAAATCCTTTAACATATACTCTGCTTTTAAGAACACAGAAAACTTTCTGGAACTGTGTTTTTAATCTAAACTCATGTCACAAAGTCAAAGACAGTAAGATATTGCATTTGCACTTGAAAATCAATAACACATTCTTTTTATTATGCTTCTTAACATAAGAGCATAAATGTAAAAGCAAACATTGCAAACAGCCACCTACTACACAAGATTAAAGAGACTCTTCTGGCGAAAATACTTCAATTTTGAGCTTCAGTTTTATTGAAGTGGCACGTTTTAAAATTAGTTTTAGTTCAAAAAAATCTCAGGAGTTCTCAAAAATATGGAAAATAGTTATGGTTACTACACGAAAAGAAAATCACACTTTTCAAAACAAGGACTGGAATAAACTTTTGAGTACAGAGTAAGGTAAAACCTTTTAAGAGTCAATTTTAGGAAAATATTTTTTAAACAAAATATCAAGTTTATGAAAGTCTGAGATTTATTGTATCCAACATGTACATCTGGTGAATGTATCCATACACACACATGCAAGTGCAGAAGTTCTTAATCTCTACTTTTTGTTTTGTAGTCACAGGCTGTCCAAAGCAAATAAAATGTAACGTATTCTTTGATATTCATAGGAATTACTTGCATGTACAAAAAGCCCATATTTCTATTTTCTGATGTTATTTTTATAAGAAATGCAATGTGCAAATACATTGCAATAAAGATGGCATATTCTGTGTTTAATAATACCATAAGAATTATTTATCCTCACATGAATACATATACAGGAACCTTACACCCAGCAGAAAACTGGTAATGATCTTAGTACTCCAAGGACAGAGGAATCTAAAGCAATTTACTTGCTGGAGCTTAGGATTCTCACAATACACACTTTGACAGTCTTCTGTTCATTCTCCTGACAGAATTTTGCTGGATCCCTGCTTTGCATGTTATACCTATTTAAATTTTCTTGTTTGCTGTTCACTTCATACAGATTGTTTGAATACACACTTGGTGTGTAACCTCTTAGCCACGATACACTTCTAAATTTAGTTCTGATGTTTCAGTTTGTAGTTTAAATGCATGTCATGATGTTCCATAAATTTTTCTCCTAAAAGAGTTAAAGGTGTTCACTTTGAAGCAGTTTGGACTATTAACTGTGTTAAAATGCACGATTTTAACACAGCGATGAAAAAAGTTGGAAAACTCTTATATAAGATGGTTGCTTTTGTTCTTGAAATTACTGAACCAGACTGCCATCTATTGGAAAATAAATATTTTTTTATAATTATACTTTTTTTAGGAAAAACCCTGAAACTGCTACAATTTACTGTCAAAAGCTGATTTCGCTAGCAATCATACTTAATTCAACTTGAAAAGGAAACACCTTAGTTAACTGAACTCTGATAAAATCAAAGATTTTCCTATATCTTTCTCACACTCATGTTTTCTGGAACCTGTTTTGAAGCACAGCTCCTTTTCTGACTTGCTGAACAATCAAATTCTAATTTTTTGGAAAGAATTTTATTTGGGGAACATAGGAAAACTGCAACATGTCAGCACTGAGCAATACCCAAGTGCAAAGCTTTTCCAGCTTGTCTGTGAAGCACCAGTCAGGGCTTTCCATACACAGGGTAGTTTGCATACACAGGGTAACTGAAGAGTGTATTCAAGTCACAATGATCAAAATGGGAAAAACAAAGATAGGAACTGGAGGTAAAAATCTATGAATTGACCATCAACCCCACCCAGCATACATTGAGAAATACTAGGAATTCCAATTAAAATGATGCATAACTATATGAATGCCTTCTGGGGCTCTCTTTGAAGTAGAATTGCAAAACTATGTTCAATCTGGCCTTTAATTTTGTGGAGACAATTAACAGGGGGTTGTTGCATGGTATGTTGCAAAGTAAATGTTTTAATGACCAGTAAAGATAGACTAGAAAACATGGCATTAATATTTTGCATGACAGCACACCAAATACAGTCAGAGCTGCAAAAGAAAACCTTTAAATTATAAAGTTTCCAGTGCAGCTTTGACATCCTTTAGTTTATTCTTTATAATGTACTCTTCAAATAAAAGATCATGATAACTTACTCTCATCTGACTTGGTGCTGTTCAGCATTCAGGGTTTCCCCCCATTCAGGAAGCAAAACCAATCTGCTCTTCCTGAGCCCCAATACTGTCACAGTTCCCCTTTCAAGTTTTGGAATGGAAACATCCTGTGGGGACATTTTTATTCATCTGCAGATGTGTTCCTATTCATGTCTACACCATAGGTCTACTGTGACTGTCCTTACTTCTACTTACTGCTCCATTGTACTCTCCCTCTCCCAGATGTTCATGCCTCCCAGTCTCCAAGATCCTGATCACCAATTTTCCTGTTCAGCTCCTCCATGTCCCAAGGAAACTTAAGAGTCAAAGCTGACTAGTAATTTGGAACTTAGAAGACTAAAGCCAAAAGTTTCTTTTTTCTTTCTATTTTTTTTTTCTATTTTTGTTCTTTTTCACCTAACCTCAGAGCTGTGCAAACTCGGCGTCCTATTTGACTTGAAAATACTGTAGAGCACATACATCTCTGGGGTTTTAATGCCTTATGTCACAAATCACACACCTGGCCAATAGAAACTATATAGAAAGCAATAAAAACATGTCATGTTTGATGCAAAATTTGATGAAAAGAACTACTGCTGCTTACTCCAAACATTCCAGAACCACTTGCTATGTCATTGGATGACTACTTGTCTAATAGCACAGCAAAAGGAAGAATGGATTCAATTCTGTCCTTGACCTAAAAGACTTCCAATCCACTTCTTTCAAAGAAAGTGTAGAATTCTACAAGTGCTGTATCACTGAGCAACAAACAATGCAAGACACCTAAGACCAGAAAAGGAAAAGAATGTGCCTGTGAACAAGGCATCCAAAGTCTTACTCTCCAGATTGCACTGGTATTTTTCCAGTGACTGTATAATGCAGAAACAATACTAGAAGGGATCACAGCCTGATGATCAGTACATTTATCTGGGGACTATAAAACCAATGTTGAAACTCACCTTTATGCCATGGGAAGAAACGAACAACACTCTTTCAGATGAAGCCTTTACTTCAGTAAAGTTATTGCATTAAAAAGCAAGCATCCACACTGCCCATAAACAAACCAAAACCGTGAGCCCTATTCTTTCAAACAATAGAGATTGGCCCTTCAAATTCAGGACAGAATTCCAGGCTGTGGATTCTGGAAAGATAGACACTCCTTTCTGCTGTCCCCAATCAACACCAACCTCATTTAGCCAGAGCAGTACCACAGCTGTTTTGGCCCTCTTGAAAAGAGCCAATTGTTAAAAAAAAAAAAAAAAAGCTTTTAAATACACTCGGCTTCCTGATGCCTTCTCTTTCCTATGCCCATGCCATCCTCAGGAAGTGGCTCCTCATGCTCCTTGCTCCAGCTTCCTAAGTTTATGATCCACAAGTTACTATTCCAAAGAGAAATTCCTCAGCCTTGGCCTACGAATTCTCTGAACAACTACATGATGCAAAAAATGCAGATGTCTCCTTTGCAGAACCTCCCCAAGGGTCACAAAGCGGCATGACTTGGGGTTTGGAAACTTTTCAGATTGCTGAACTAGAAGAAGTTGAAAAGTTTTCAAGAGCCATTGTCTCTGGAGTCAAGAGAGAATGGAATTGTTCAGGAAATGGCACCACCTAGCATATTATCAACAGGGACCAGACTTCTACGCCTCTTCAGAGCTGATGCCGGCACAGCCAGCAATGAACATTAGGAAGAAACTGCTGATTTGAACCTGAAGTAACGGCTCCTTCATGGAAACACACCAGGTGTGGTTCCAGCCCTCTGTTGGAGCTACTAAGAGAGAAAGGCAACACTCACTCCAGCAGGCAGAAAGAGTCTGTGCTCCAGTGTCACATATTCCTGTGCTGCCCATACTTCCATAGGGTCTTGGTACATGCAGTAGAAACAAATGCGAGCTGAACGAATGCAGACAACAGATAAGAACCCACTTAACCTATTGAGATTCTTACAGAAGTTTCCCACGGAGGAGAAAACTTAACTCTGAAAAAGCTGCAAGAATCTCTCTTCTTTAATACATATCCAAGGAATCTATTTCTGACTCTCCACATCTATATACATCTTCACTTCCTTCTCTCTGTATCTTCATGTTCTTATACATAAATATTCATTTAAGTTTCTTCAATCATCACTGTACTGTCACACATCTTCCATGACTATGCTTGCTGGTCCTGCCCCCAGAGCAGTTTGGCAGCATTCACCTTTGCAATCATTCTCAGAGCTAAACATATCTCTTCACTCTAGTGCTTGTTCCCAATTACTCTTTCATGGCTCCTTACAGAGCATGTGGGTTTTCATATCACCCATGCACTACATAGGGAGCCTAAACACAAAGGGAAGGCAGCACCTGCACAAAATTAAAAGACATTGTGTCAAAAATGGAAGCAACTTCCATTTTTTTTGATGCAAGGCAGCCAGGTAGCAACTGAACAGACTGAGTAACCCTAAAATATATTAAAAAATGAAATGAATGCTTTATAACAAACAGGAAAATCTCACATCACAGCAGAGTCCTCTCCATACAAATCTGTATAGTTGGGTTTACTGCAGGGGAAAATATGATCTGCCCTCCATCCTTATTTCTTGTTGGGAGTGCAAACCCATCATCTTTCTTCTCTGAAAGAAAAGTTGGATGCTCTAGTAGGAGAGCACCATAAAATGCTTCAAACATTCCCCAGTTTTGAAGATTTATTTTCACATCTAGTTCAATATAAAATATATGAAATAACAAAAAAATATATTGCCTAATTTACCTTTTTATTTCCCTGTCACAGAAATTACAGATTTAGTGTCTGAATACTTTCTATTCATATTGTATTTCATTTAGGTCTGAGCAGACAGATTTCTATGGAATACATTTTCTGCAAAACAGCAGCTGAGAAGATTTAAATAGCAGTTAGCACCTAAATTCAGAGAGACTCTAGACAAGTGTCTAAAAATGCTTAAATGGGATCTGTACCTTGTTCAAACTGAGTTCAACATGAGTTATGTACCTAAACATTCAAACATCTAAAAGGGTTTTACAAAACTATCTAGTGAATTTCAGTGCATCTACAAATCTTTGTAAACCTCATTTTATCTACATATATCATAATAAATCCTCCAAAACATTAAAGTCCTTAACTTGCCATGGTTTTCCTCACATAAGTGAGCATAATATTTCTTAACTTATGAAAAACATTAACTGAAATTTAGAAATTAGCAGTTTTCCTCTGTTCTCTGCTTTATTCCTTGGGCATTCACATTTATTTAGTGTCATGGTTTAAGTTTAAGCCTAAAATAGCTGAAACCAGGAAACCTACTGAGGAAGAGAATTCAATTAAAAAAAAAAAAAAAAAGCCTTGTTACAGTAAAGAAAAAATGAATCCTAGAGTACTTTACTCATAATATTAGTAACAATGAAGTCTTCAACTGTAGTTGGAAATCACTGAAGTATCACAAGCACAATAATTTTCAGTATTAGAGATTCAGTCTTCAATACCATTAGGCTAGTGAGAAAGCTATACAGTAATAAAATGTGTAAGAATAGTAAATGAAGATGCTTAGCTGGTTCTTTTGGGAGCATATCTGATTAGATTCTGCTAACATTTACTATTCAGTATAGCATTGAACATACTGATTTCCATTGATTTCTCAAAAAAACCTTTCCCTGCCCTCCCCATGCTCAAAACAAGTAACCTGAATGTATTAGTGGTGACATAAAAAGCCACTCTGAGGTGCGGTAAGCAACACCTTTGTAAAATGAAGTGAACATTACATTCTAAATCTGTAAGAAGCACATACTATATTTTTTTTTTATTATTATAGTGTTAACTTTGTACTATTCTCACTCGTTTACTATTTCTTTTTTTGAATGTGCCGTAAATAAATCAGATGTAACTGAATATATTGTCCTTGTATCCCATCTTACTTACTACATTAAGCTTGGTTTGGCTTCCATTGGTCATAAGATCTTCCTCTGATACTTTACTAAAATTTTCCAGATAATGGTCTGATAGTGTATGAGACAGATCTTCAAAAGAGTATTCCTTTTCTTGGCACAATTTGATTTCATCTAAGAGCTTTGATAATTCTCCAGTCACAGCTTCACCTTTAAAAACAGACACACCATTAGTCAGTAATTAGAATACCAGGGGTAATTTATGCCTAAAAAGGAAATGCACATTCTTTAAACTTTATTATCTTATTTTTCATACCTTATCTTCTAAACAATGATCTTCATGCACCATTCTCTGCTCAAAAATAATGGCATCTCGTTCCAGGTTGGGAATTTGCTAGAGGCAATCTACATACTTCTACATTGCCTTCTACCTTGCATTTAATTAGGATGAATATATACTTACCCTTCCTCTGTTTTCTAATTCTGAAAATTTCTGGAAATAGCAACTATCCAAGAATGCAAAATTAATCCAGGAAAAGAAAGTTTCTACAAACATACAAAATCAATATCCCATACTCTGCATCGGGTTCATGCTTGCTGTTGTAATTAATTAATACACTACATAAGTTTGTAAACTGTGAGTAACTAAGAATGCATATCTCCCTCATCAAAGTAGCCATGCTTTATGAATAATTCCTGCTCACTCTTCCAGGATTAAATGGAATGGTGGAAGAATATACTGGGCAAAACTCACACGTTTAAAACATACCACCCTACAGCAGTCTATCAGAAACCTATATTTAGTGCATTCTGCATTGTGTTTTCTCCTTAATTTATCAGATTTCTTTAGTTAAGAAATCTACCAGAACAGTAAGACAACAGGCTTTATATGTCTAATCTAACTGAGGACCACTACTGGAAATACTGGTAGTAATAAATACTAGAATCACATTGAGTGTTAACCATTCTGCAAATAGTCCACTGGCAGCAGCAAGGCCTCCACAGACTGAAAAGCTGCTCATTATGATCAACCACACTGGGCTCTGATTATCTACTGTGGGCGTCACACAGCTACCTTTAGTAATAGCAATGAAAAATGAAAAAGACAAGGGTTTCCAGGAGCAAGTAAGAAACCCCTTTTCTTAACTAGGTTTACAACAGTCATACTGGTGGAAACTGCAGCGCTTAGACTTGGTAAAATACAGATGCTTCCATGTTACTCCATCTTTGGAAATAAAATGCTGGAAAGGAAAAACAGAGTGAGCATATGAAGCTCAGCATATAGAAAACAGACTTAAGTACACTCACATAACTAAAGAATCCACTGATAAAACTGTATCTGCTTGGTCTAGAGCTCTGTTAGCTTCATTTTTTTTCATGGTTACTGTTTGTTATGCTAAGTAAACACAAATACTCAAAAATATATTTAAAGTTATAACCATGTCCAGTTATTACCAAAATTTTCAGAGATAAGAACAGAAGTTGTTAATTAAAAGCATTTAATTGCTTTTTAATATCTAACAGAAATTTTGCATTCAAAACTCTTGCTACTCTTAGTCACTGGTAGCTTTGCATGAAACTTGTAAATTGAGCAAAGATATAATCAGGTTTATTTATATTCTGCTTTTTAATTAGAAAATTGAAATTATTCCAGATTAATAACTAAGAATTGGAAGTAAAATACCTAAATATTAAAAACTATTCTAAAATCACAACACAGGGTGCTATAACGAAACAGAACTACCGCTTCCTACAGAACTATGTTCATGTCCCCAGACCCATGTTCTTCCACATATGGCCTGCAGTATTTCTTACTGAGCAAGAATTAATTCTGTGTGACAAAACTGGACTGACCTGGGTGAGAGTGCACTAGCTGACTGGCTGATTGCAGCCAGAATATATAAGAGACATATTTTGCCTATTTCTTTCAGGGCAGGTATTAATTAGGGTCTTTCTCCTCTATCCACCCCCTTATTTTCATGAAAGTCACAGAAAGGTAATAGATACTGCTACCCCTCTTCCGAAGCTGGTTTAAATTACTTGAAATTAGATTGTCAGAGAATGGCAGACAGATGGATGGGAAGCACAATCAAGTACAATTTCTTTTCTTTAGTATCAGATTACACAATAGACAAGCAAAAGCCAGCTAGCATGTTTCACATTATTTATACCTTGTAAGAGGAAATAAGAAATGTGAGATCATGACCTTATTGTTAAGAACAGAAACATATTTAATAATATTAGCTACTTAATTTCAGGACAGACATTTCTATTGCATATGGTAGTTGGCTTCACAATCCCGCTAATCTCCAAGGAACTATTTATCTTCACACACCACATATGTTTTAAGTACCTCAGTGGGAAATATGATTGGAACTACAGCATTTGTTCACTATCACCATGAAGATCATAATCTGACATGCATCAGGAAGCTTCGTTTTCTCATGAATGAAAACTCTCCCAGTGAACAGTTAAAAAAAAAAGAACATGTTAAAAAAAAAACACAACCAAAAAAACCCCAAAAAACCACAACAAACCCACAAAAAACCACCACCAACAAAATAACAGCACAACTCACACAACAAAACCAAGGATAGGCTTAGTTATTTGCTAGCAGTGAATCACGTTCACTCTGGGTGATTACTGAAGGCAGAAGTCAGGTTTGGTTCTACAGGAGGATGATTTTCATGAAAGAGCAGGCTGACACCACACTCAGGAAATGCCCTGTTTTAGTGGCTGTGGTGTGTAAACGGTAAATCAGAACATAAAATGAAAGCACATGCACACAATAGTGACTGCCACGCTGTATGAAAGCTGTGTTAGAAGATGAATGGAAGAGCAGTACACTTGTGACCTTTGAAAGACGCTTCCAAACATAAAATAACTGGTAGATGCACTCATTGGGAAAGAGGAAGTAAATTCCATTTTTAACCTGAATGCAAAAAATCCCTGCAGAGTATTTCAACATATTTAGTATTTTTGTTTTACTTGATTATTAAATGGATAAGATAAATTAAAAATATTTAAGATCAAACAATGCAGTACATTGTAATCCATTGGTGACTTGTCTTTTCTGAGAATACAATTCCTTGCTTTTCTGTATGACGTGGATTACAGTGTATGTAGTCAAGATAGGTAATCCATGGTAGAATAAAATCTACTTGATATCAACAATGTAATCTTTTTTTTCCACTTTGTATGTTTGTATGAATATCAATATTAAAGAGAAATTCAGTACAGCTTTTGCATTCACAGAGTACATGTATTTACTTTTAGCCTTTGGAGATGGAGGAACTTCTGGGGACAAAATGCACGACTGATGTTCTGCGCATTCCAGTGGGCGTTCCTCTGAAATACTTGCATTTCCTGTTTCCATATATTCTGCAAGTTAAAGATACACATACACTTTAAAAGACTGAATTAAGGGGTTTATTTCAATCAAAAGTATATTTGCTACTTCATTTTTCATTAAAGCCTTTCCAATTTTTCATTTTACAACCCTGTAATTATTCATAAACACTGCTGCAAGGCAATCATTTGCTGAAAGTACTATAAAACACTCTAATGGCCAGTCCTCTAATCTGTGGAACCTGCTACAGAAATCTCATTGTAAGGGTAATGAGTTGAGACTATCCCTGTGTTTTTCCTGTCTCCTTGAAATGTCAACGTCACTATTCCATTATATTATTACAGTTAAAAGAGACTTTTATTCTAAGTTTGTGGAGAGTTTTAGTCAAGATATTCAGGATGTTCACAATACATATAAACACTGACATTGTTAAGAAAACCAAATACTCTGCTTGCAGCACAGATATAGTACATGAGAGAAAAAAAAAACCAATCTTGAAAATTTAGTTAAAACTAGCAGTCTAAAAAGCAGTGTGCTAAAAATTCTGGTTTGTCTCCTTAAAACTTCTCTTGCCCCACGTTTACAACATTTGTAAAAACAGAAAAACTTGAAATAATGAATGTGCTAAACTTCAGTTTCATTACTGCTCTTTTCATATAAATATCTACATTATTTTCATGTGCTTTTCTACACAAACTACTTCAGTGGGAGACCAAGAGCTTAATGAATTGCAGTGCAATAATAAATAAGAAATTAATTTATGCAGTAGTGGCACTTTTTTTTTTCCAGAAGAGTGACTGGTTCTCAATTCTGGCAGTTATTCTGCATCTGCATTTTCTTGAGTTTCTGAAGTTACTTAAATAATTTCATTCTGATACTAATGGTAACCACAATAGCATGTTGCAACACACACAGAAGCAAAGTACAATAACTTCTTTCATTAATATCACAATGAAGGACTAAGGAGTTTCTGGAAAGTGAAATCTGTCTGATTTAATTTCTACAGTCTACAATGCACTTGTTTGGCTTGCTGTTACTCATGATTAAATAACAAATCCCAAAACCCAAATACAATCTGTGATAAAATAGACATCTAAGAAATTGAAATTGGAAATGGCATAGGAGTGCATGCAGTTTCAAAATGCTTTGCAGATTGCTGGAGTATTTTTTTTTTATTGTATGATTTGAAAGTGCCATATATTAAGTTTGATGGCTGGCAGTGGTCCCTGGCATAATCTGTCATAAATTTCTTCATATGAAAATGGGTACTTTGTGTTTGTGTGTGGGTCTGAAAGCAAAGATGAGCTGCAAGACACCAGGAGAAAACTAGCACAATGACAAAATGCTCTGGAATGTTTTCCAGCTCTGTCAACTATTGTATTTCTCAAGTTAATGTGCAAGATGGAGAAAAGATAAAAAGGAAGCTAGACCCAAAGAAAACTAAAAGAAAAAAGGAATTCATGTCTGAAAAATGTTTACTTGGTAATTATGTAACTGTTCAAAAGGAACAATAATTCTATCAGGTGAATGTTACAATTATTAGATCAATGCAGCTGTGATTAGGAGAGGAAATGAAGGGGATATTGTGAAGGACTCTAACCTTGCTGTCACATAATCATACAAGACTATGGTTTTAAAAAAATTCTTTATTTTTATTCTTTGTCAGGCCCACTTCCAGACCAATGTACTTACCTGCTGGAGGCTAGTTCTGAGGAGGAAATCCCAAGTCTTATATTCTTACTTCAAAAATGCAGAGTTCCTTCCAGAAAACCTTTACAAGTGGCTCAGGCAAGGTATAGAACAAGAGATTTACAACAGGCTGGCAGCATGCCAACACTGTTAGGGTGCAACCCTTGAAACTTTGGGCTTCTGTGGGACTACTACTCCTAGCTTGGTTTCATACTATTGAAAAATCTACCAGATACATATGAGACAAACACAGGGAGACTCAGCTGCAAGAGGCTTATAGCTTAGGTAAATGTATACTTACCCATAACATTGTCAGAGAATGAGACACAAAACAGGTGATCTCTATCAAGAGCCAAAGGAAAAAAAAACCAACAAAAGCACGGGATACTTTCACCAGCAGCTGAATTCTATTCACCAGCAGCTGGCTAGGAATTCATGTTCAAACCCTGCCCAAACTTACTGGCTGCTGGGTGCTTGTGAGACTGCTCAGCCTACATCATTTTTCTCAAAGCAAAAAGATAATTCAGAACAAAATTAAGCTTAGTGAATTATACCACTTCATGACCAGAAGAGTTTCCCCATCTGTGGTTTCACACAAGTTTAGAGGAAAACTTATTATTCCTACATCAGGGGAGAGTTAAGGCTGTTTAGGACACAACCTGTCATATTCATAACAGGAAGAATGGACTATTTTACTTCTGTAAAAGTAAGCACTACTTCTCTTTACACAGAATGGACTTTACAGCTCAGTGAGGATTAATACTCAAAGTTCAAAAAACTTTGTCTGTTTAATAAGATTCTTTTCTGTAGTTATCAGATTTTGTCAAAGCCCCACTCAACCTAAATAGGGTCATGTGCACAAAAGTAATACCATAGAAGTGGTCACACAACAGTGGAAATAAGAACATTGGGGAACATTACCCAAGAAAGCAACAAGCTCTGGAAAGTTCAAACAGCTGCAACTCCAGCCTTCCTAGTTTCTGCAGCACAAATTCAAAGCCAAACAGGCGGGAAAGACTAAACACATAAGCAGAGAAACACAGCTGCCTCTCCACCATGAAGTGAGCATGGCCCAGCTCAGCTAGAGCTGCTCCTGAACTTCCAAGGAGTGCAAAAGAACAACTTGCTTTAACTTCAGCTCCTCTTAGATCCTAATTTCTCAGTTAGGTGATATGGTTAATATTTTTGCTTTATTGATAAACCTTGGCATTTAGAGTAATGGTTATATTCACCTCAGAAAACTTTTTATTTTAATGGAAAATAAAAAACCAAAACAACTTGTTTTAATCATTATTTTCCTTTAAATGAAGTATTAGCTCCTTTCTTTTGTTTTTACACCCTACTTCAGCCATGCCATGGAGTGGATTCATACAGAGCCCTTCCTAGAACAATTTTTCCTTAAGGAGACCAAAAGGCTTTTTAAAACTCAAAAAAAAAATCAAAAAGGCCAAATTTGATCAGAATGAAAACTGAACACTCACCTTTTACACAGAAGACTCTCCAAGCAACTAGTTCAGAGGAATAAAACTTACTCCCCTCCATAGCCAATATCCCTGCAGGGAAGTGCTTACTCCTCCTTCACTCCCCATCTTCCTGAAGGGCAGCAATCTTCAGAAAACCCTCTGTCCTCCCTAAGACTCTTCCAGAACCTGTCTGAGGGTCCTGCAGCTCCACTGAGTCCTGCCCCAGCCTGGAAGCTCTCAAAAAAGCTCCACTGAGTCCTGCCCCAGCCTGGAAGCTCTCAAAAAACTCCTCCCAAAACAGCTCATTTGCTCCCATGGGAAGGAGCTCACCTGAGGCTTCATGACCCAATTCCTCTTCTCTTTACAGCAGCTGCAGTAGCAGAAAACTGACTGGTAGCTACTATTGTCAGGTGTGTTAAGGTAACAGACGAGTTGACATGGAGGTTGGTTCACTTCAGTCACCTAAACTTCAGAGGACAATTTCTAAATGATTCAAATCTAACATAATCCCAGAGAAGGCTGAAATCAGTAGATTTTTTGTGCATGTGTTCAGGGAAGATAACAGAAACAAACACTGAAGTACTCCTATGATTGTGAGATAGGTAAGGGTGCAGCTAAACTTTCAGTCTCAACAGAAGCAGTTAATTCATAAACACAGTTAATACTCCACTGTTTTTGCACAAGAGCCTACAGAAGAAGCTGAGAAGTCCCCAGAAAAACAAAACAAAACAAAACCATAAACAAAACACCCCAAAAACAATGAAGGGGGATTGAGATTGCAATTATTTTGGTCCCACACAGCTATAATTAAATCCTTGGCTGGAAACCTATTCCATTGTTCCAGTGAAGCTGGCCCCCTGCACTTAAGGGAATGGAAGATCTACTTGTACACAGAAAGAGCAGGAGAGAAAGAGAGACTGAGAACACACCAACAAATAAAAGCCAGGGCTAATGACACCAAAGCTATTTAAGCAGAGAGAAACAGAAAAGGGTTCTGTTTCTGCAGCTGCTTATGTATTTTCCACTGATGAATAATTTGGTAACAGGTACAAACAATGTTAGGTTCCTAAGTACCTTCAGCAGAAGAGAGGAAACAGTTTTCCACCACATCTCCCTCCATACTGTCTATGCAGCAGCATTTACTGTGCTTTCCTGGGGCTTGTGCCATTTTTCATCTGTTTATCTACTATCTCCTTTGTTTCATAATAACAAGAATTCTGCTTCCAGAAATAATAAAATAGCAAGATTCTAATAGAGAGCTTAGTGGGCTGTGTAGAAAGAGCTGAAAGACGGTATAGCTCGCACCTGCGTCACATTCACATGTGCTAAAACTAAAACACAGCTGGTTGGTTTAATTTTAGGCCTACCAGCCTTGGCAACATCCCTTTTATCTCCAAAGCCTAATTATAAAAGTCCTAAGTGCCAGTACTGTTAACTGTTTCAGCACTGACTGTTGTTTCACTGCACCCATGAAAGGCTTGACACAGAATCCTATTTCTCCATTCTTTGAGTACGTAGTGCCTATACAGCTATTTCTTCATTACTACGTTAAGAATCTAAACCCTAATAAGTATTTTTAAGTGAGTTCAATGCTACTCAGACCTGATGAAGAAACAGAAAGTGATGTAACATATACAAAAGCCATAGAATTAAAAGTTGAACTGTCATTTTGATTAATTCCAACTGTAATTAACAGGTAGTAAAAAAACATTCAGGTGTTGTATAGCTTACTCAGCCTTATTCATGTTGCTCTTTAAAATGATTTTTTAATTTATTTTCCTTGTATCAGCTAATGTGCCAACCTCTCAAAAAAGATGGCAGACTTTGCAAACACAAAAAAAATATTTTTGCAGAAACTTCCATTGCTCTTTTCTCAGGATAGTGAGGCAAAAGGTTTTGTTACTTTAAACCTACGTTGCACAAAAAGTAGTTTTCTAAATATTCTTTAAAAGAGGGAGAACAATTCTTATCCATAGTTCTTCAATTCTAGGAGGGCATTTATTCACAGGTGGCTACCTGCCCTGTTAGGTTTAGCATTAGCTCAATGGATTTAGTGTTAGTGCCTCAATGAACTGCTTCTAAACACATAAATTACTTTTACCTCCTTCAAAGAAGTTTCTCATAAATATCCTCAAAGACAACTCATTTTCCTTCTAAACATTTCTGACTACTCTGTTATCTCTCTGCATATAGGAGCGTAGAACTTATCAGGCCCACCAGTAATACCAGCCATATTAATTCCTTGTCCATTTCTGCCAGCCTATTCATATGCATCTTTCAGCCTTTGTTTTATATTTTGAAACGTAATGTTTTGTGGCAGGGACAAATATTGTGCTATGTTAATACCATAAACCGTAAAGTGACACTCATAACAGTGCAAGGGGAAACCAGTAAAAATTAATGAGAATGCTTGGTGATAAAATCTTAGTCTATCCTGGCAACAGGGTGAAAGAACAAATTTAGTGCCACTATCTCTGCATAAAGCACAAAATTAGCAAGAAACTTACGAAATCTGGCCAGTAATTGTCTGACATGACTAATTTAATTTCTATTTCCTATAAGTCTACATGAAGGAGACACGTAAGCTGCTCTTGACAACCACCTGAAGACAGCAGCCTTAACGGGAATGTATTTGGAAACCACTAAATGTCTCTTAGTAACTGCCCTTTCTTTGCATGGAATTCATTATGCACTCAAGTCCAACTCAATTATAGTACATCCACGATTCCAAAAATCCCAGTGCTTCACTGATTTTTCAGCTACAGTAGGATAAATACCCACACTTTAGTGAAGAGTATACTCAACTGTCTTTTTAGAGGAGGATAGGTCAACCGTATCATTAGTAGTGCTAGTACTGAATCCTGCCACTCCTGATTTTTTCAACTTCAGCTCATAGTTCAAACTCTGATGGATAAAGATTCACTGAACATCTTGCTGATGAAAAAGTTTTTAAGTAAGTTACACAAGGGAGTTCTGAAGGAGCTTCCCAGGTTGTCTTAAGAGCCAGAATGGCATCTTTGTAACCATTTTTTATCCCTGCACATCACTTCTGATTATAGGCAGAGAGCAAAAATAAACAGCTGCTCATTACAAGACAGTTTCATCACCCTAATAAGAGCTGAAACTACTAAGCATCCATTTTTATACTTCAAGGCACACATTTGAAAAAGATTGCATGTCAAAGCAACAAAAAGCCTTGAAATTAATATATTTCTTTTTCTGTGTATGTGTGGTAAAGACTGATGGCAGGTACTGATCCGTCAACATGAAAAACCCATGAGAGGGGTTTTGGGTGCTCTATTAACCATAAAGCAAGGTACTTTGAAAAAAGTGTTCATCATTAGGGTTGAGACTTCAAGGTTATCACACTAAAGAGAAAATGGAACAATAAAGAGACACTAAAAATTTGTTTAGTCAGTGATGGGATTTTGTGATGAATTTTAGATTAATATCTGAAGGATGATTGATTTGAATGTCTAAGAAAGTGGGACCTCTGACTGACCCTTTTCCTGACACTGAAGAAGCTCCATTATGACATTAACCCTCTTTTCCTCTACATGGTAATATGTTCATGCTGCAGCTCTGCGAGGACATCAAGGTTGAAGTTTGAATCTGAGTCAAATTAGGAATTCCCTTCTGTTGACAGGGGAAAGCCCTATGGCCCCCACACATACCTTCCTCACCACTTTTCAATGCACATTTCTGTCAGTTACCTGGGACAGAGGTAACTCTGGGACCTGAATCACGCAGGAGATGAGCTAATTAAAACAACAAAGTATATTTATAAAATTTTAATATTATTTCTTACTATTTTATACATATAATAAATATGTATTTTGCATTCTACCAGTTCATTAACTGAATCAAGTCACTTTGAAGTCTCATGTAAATGGGGAATATGTAAGGGAACTGCGTAGGTGGAAGTAGGGGAGGAGGAAGGGGGAAGTGAGGGAAACGGCAAAGGAACACAGGAAGAAGGGAGAGAGGGAGACCTCAAGGCAAGCTGTTAAGTGGTTCAGCTATAACATGAATCTGCTCCTTACAGGAATACCACTCCTACAGCCTTCAAAGTTTTAATTATACTTATGGGAGCTTTGTATCTTCAGTCCATCATCTTACTTTATTGAAAAACGTTATGGAAGCTGGTCAACAAGTTTTGAAGTTATTCAGAAAAGAAATGACACAGTATGGCCACACTATTTTCTCTAGGAAACGTTCTTACGAAACACAGCCTGAAGCATGAGCTCGTTCATATGTAGAACCAACACTGAACTGATTAAAACGGCCTTTTTAAAGTTGGGGATAATCAATACAGAAGAAGAAGCAGCACTGATACCTGCAGGGACTTTCTCTGTCAAATGCACTTAATGAAAGGCTAATCTGAAAATGCAAGGAACAAATTCCATAGAAGAGAATAAATTACGTTTAACACTGAGTTATGTTCTAGTTCGTGTTTCATCACTTTACTGCCATGTTCTAGAGTAAAACTTTGACGTAAACAATGAACTTCCATCAACCTTACACCATGAAAGTCAGATGGGGAATGAGAACAAATGTATGTACAAAAGATTTTATTATTCCTCCTACAATAACAAGTAATGCTGCCTAGTTTATTATTTTTTTAATTTAAGGAAAATGAGAAAAATATAATTAAATTGTTTGAAAAATTGTCATCATCTTTCAGTCATTTATTTGCTATTTATGAACAAATCAAGCATTTCCATTGTAGGTTATCATTACAATTTAATGGAACTGCTATTGAAACAGTATGGTATGTTACAGTGTAATGAAGAATGTACAAAGACTAACTGTAAGTGACACACCACGCTAATGTCAATGGCCCACAAAAATGAAAGGGTTTACTCTGAAATTCAGATATTGGACAACTTATTTTTGTTCAACTAGCAAACAAAACTTCTGTCTTTTTAAATCAAAAGACTAGTCCTTTATATAATGAAACATTTAAAGAGTAGAAATTAATACATTAATATTTCTCTATTGCCTCTAATAAATTTGTACTTGAATATGGCTTACCTTGCAGTAGAGCTGCAATTTGGAGAGACTGCTGAGATGGATGCTCTTTAAGTATATCCAAAACTGTTCTACCCAAACTGTCCTTTATGTTGGTATCAATGCCTGAAAAAGAAATGGATCTGTGGTGGAATATTTAACCCTAAATTCTTTGGATTTTAAATATGGTATATCAGACTCAACTATCTAATAAACTGAAAGCAAGTGGTTTTACAACTGCATTACAGCTGAAGTACAGGATACATTTCTGTTTAAAGCTTGAGTAGCCTAAAATTCACATGCTGACATGGACTGTTTTTATGTTTCCGTATAACATGGGGATATAAAGTAACCAAATTTGGGATTATTTTAACAGCCATCCTGAAAAGGATATTTTATAAAATCAAGAAATTCTCTGAATGTTTTTCCTACATTTCTCTCTGAACTGCTTTAATTCATTAGGGACTTTTTAGTCCAAAGTACCAGTATGTGTCTTGGGAGCAAGACTGAAAAAGTTTTTATCTTTATGTTAATAAAGTTGTACTTCATGGCAACATTTTCAAAATTCATGCCCTGAATAGACTGAAATACCCATGTGTAATATATAGGCACTACGAACAACCACAGCATTTCCTCACAGACCATCCATACTGCTAGCAAAGGAATGGTTTGGCTCAAACCATGAATTAAGTTTGAGGCTTGCCCTGAATCAGAACCTGTTGTATGTGGTACTGCACAACTCTCTACCTTTGTCTCTACCTTGGAAATGTTTGCCTTATGGTAGAATGCTCAAGTTGTTTTTCAGTTTAGATGTACTTTCATAAAAAGTAAAGGTATGAAATGTCCTAATAAAGTGAAATTCTTCTCAGGACACTGAACAGAGAAAATCAGAGGAAGCAGGATTTATAAGGACATTCTGAAAGCATTCACCAGAAAAGGCTGCAATTACAGTAATTTCCTAACTCAATGGACAGTTTCCTAATTTGTTTTGTGAGAAACACAAAATTTTCTCACTGAAAACAAACTCAAAATATTGCTGGGCTATTTAGCAGTGGCAATTGACTTTCAGAGGCCAGACACACCATCTTTCCTTTGTAGTAGCTACTTATAACATTTTCTGCATCTTTTAGATGCAGAAGTAGAGAAAAGAGGATTGTTAGGTACAAAAAGCAGAAGGTGGGGAGTGCTGCAGAAGTGCAGAGCCTTTGGGGTTGAAGGAGTTCACAGTGAAGATTCTACTCCACTGTCTTGACAATTGTGTGCTGGTAGAGGCTGTAACGTATTAATCTGAAATAGGCAGGCTTTTTCTGTGGTCTAAGGGGCTTTCTATGTTTGTGTGATGTTTTCCAGTCCTTCCTTTTTTAGGAAATAAAAAGGCCCTGCCTTTTTGAGGGCAGGTGAAGATCCCTTTCAGCCTCCTTCTTTGTCATCCAAACAGAAAACCAACCTGGAAGGACCTTTTTTTTCTGAAAGCAGATCTTAGATCAGGGATACACTAGTTGAGATTCAGATGAAGAGCTGTGATTAGGATATACCTGCTTTTGCAATATATAAGTAACACTACAAGAACTGATAATAAAGACCAATGAGATCCCTCAGTGTAATGGAAGTTCACGGATCTGCAAGAAATTATTTCTAAGTATTTTCATTCTCATTGGTCTTCCCATTTATCTGAGGAGATGGTTGTCTAGATGAGTAATTTACTTACAACAATTCTGAAACTTATTACGTAGAACAGGGGTTTGTTTGGACCTTATATCCCTGTTCTTCTTTTCTTTCAGGACAAATGCAATTCTAAAAGACACAGTGCCTTCCCCTTTCTTCACAGGCACTCAGTTTATCCAGGAAACGAAGAAGCAAGCAGAATGGTGTGTTTGCTAGGAATAGCTAACTGAAGGAAATAAATGCGAACACGAATCTTCTGGTCTCTACATCAAAGAATATTCTTGGCTGCCTTACAAAGTGAATAACAAAATTTTATGTAGCCATTTTGTTCTCATAATACATTTATTCTCAGAATACAGTGGCATACACTGAGTCATATATGGAATTTCTGAGTCTGAACATCACCTTTGTTCTCTGTGTATAGCAATTTCTTATTCTAAAAGAACATTGTTTTAATGAGAGATACATGTGATTACATTTGCAAAGGCTGATAAAGATAAAAGTAATTTGTATAACCAAAACTTAAGGAGGCATACACCAGATTAGGAAAATTAAGAATATTTGTTCAGTGTTTCCTGTAAATCAGATTTACCTGTTTCAAGCAAAACACGTACTACCTCCACCTTTCCAAATAGGGCTGCTTCATGTAGGGCACTCCCTTTTTCTGTCTAGAAAAGAAATATTGTGACATTTAAAATACCAATTAATTTTTCTGTAAAGAACACACTTGGAAAATAAGTATTTCTTTTTCCCCTTTACTTTACCTACACATAACACACTGATTGGGCAAGAATAAATACTACAATTTTTTATCATTATTCAAGACAAAACTAAAAATGCTGTCAGTTGTACTATAAAATTAATAACTACATAAGAAAATATAGTAGGGATGTAATACAGCTCCCTGTTAGCAAGCCTGCATTTGTGTAAAATTTCTAGACTCCTATTATAGGCAGTGAAAATCTAGTCAACACCATCAGTGGAACATAGCTCTTCAGCAGAGTCAGACTGTTTACATGTGAACTGTCTGACAGATCTACAATTAGATGCTTTAATGTGAAACTGGATCACACCCTAGAAGGTCACTTCAGTTATATGGTGAGAGATGCCCTAGGATATCCTCGTCTCCAGCTGATGGTCCAGCTGCTGGTCCAGTTGATGTTCACATTTGATCTGCCTCACATCTGTCCCATACAGATGCCTTGGATACCCTAAGGCACCCCCAACAGCTTTAGATGCCTATGCTTATGTCATTTACATTCTACCTTAGATGTCTGTGAACTTGATTTTGCAGATTTGTTTGACACAAAATTCTTTGTGAGCAGACTTTTGATCAACTAAAAATTACAGTACTGAAAAATACACGATCTCTGTTAACAAGCTACTTTTCTTAGTATTTTATATGGTTGTTACCGAAAAATCTGAACAGAATAACTTTCCATCCAATAACATTAGCATTAGCTAGAGCACTACTAGATCTCACTGGATATCTGACCTACCTCCTTTTTTGGATAGTAAATTAGATTTTGAGATTTATTTGTGGCAAATGTTAAAGTTTTTACTGCTTGAATTTGTTTTGTCTATACTTTATCCAAGTAATACTTGCTGTGGTGGAAAGACCTCAAAGATACACACACACACACACACACACACAGAGGAAACCCAATTCTGAAACAAAATAGTAATTCATTATTAATTAGTTGTGTTAGAATGCATCAGTTACAGCAGTGCAGTGACAGGATATTTAGAAATAACCAGAGATCCTGAGATAGGATGTGAGCACACTATAAGTGTACATATGTCTCCTCAATCGAGCCTGAAAAGTCTTTCCTATGTGCATAACAGGCACACTCACTTTTTATCTTTCTTCATACTTACTACATGGAGGTGTAAAGTAGAGCATGCCCAATGACATCTATATCCTGCACACCCCTTATGCTAACAGAATAACAGCGAGAAGAAGGAAGTCAATAAGAGAATAAACATATGAAACACATATCTCAAAACAATTTCTAATGTTTCCATTTTCAGAAGCAATCCAGTTGAACATCCACAGGTTTATTTGGAACAAGAAGACTAAATATTCAGATTTACTTAGAGATGGTTTCAGAAACCTTTACTCAAACAATATCTTCAGGATATTTTCAGTTAGTGGAATTGACTTCAACATGGGATAACTCTGCAATGACAGTGCAACCACAAAGGTACACACAGAGATTAATGTGCAGCCCAGAAATTTCTGGGAATGAGAAAAGTTCCCAGAAAAGTCACTGATAGTTATAGTTCTGATTACTGAAAGAGGCTTGACATCAGCTATCTTGAAAAAAGCCTATTATCCTCTTTGTGTCATATGGTGTTTTCTTTGAATTGATCACTTCCTGACATGAATAAACCTCAAAACTACTGGGTGGACTTGGTGCCCTTAAGACAGAGTTCTCTGGCATCAAGGAGGAGTGTTGGCAGTAGGTCAAGGGAGGTCACCTCCCCTTCTGTTCACTACTGGTGGGTCCACACCTGAAATGCTCTGTTCAGTTCTGGGCTCCGCAGCACAAGATGGAGGCAGAGTTATAGAGAGAGACACGCGACAATTATTAAGAAACTGGAGCATCTCCTCAATGAGGAAGGGCAGAGAGAGCTGGGACAGTTTAGCCGAGACAAATGAAGGCTTACAGAGGATCTCATCAATGTGTACAAATATCTGAAGGGAGGGTATAAAGAAGTCTAATCCAGGCTTGGTCATGTCCAGGACAGAAGACATAATGCGGGAAAACTGAAACACAGTAGGTTCTGGTTTGGTTTTCTGGTTTTTTTGGGTTTTTTTTTTGCTCAGGAGGCAACCAAGCCCTGGTACAGGTTGTCCAGGAAAGTTGTAGGGTCTCAGTCCTTGAAGATATTCAAAAGTTGTTTGGACATAGTTCTGAGCAACTTACTTTATGGGATTCTGCTTGAAAAGGGGGAGTTGGACCAGATGACCTCCAGAGTGTCCCTAAAATAAAAAATTTTATTTTTATGAGATTGAACTGCAGAGATGAGAACCAGTTGCACCTTGACTAAAATTGCAGATATCATTCTGTACTAATAAGGAACCTTGTTTAATGGAAAAAATGGACTACTTTAGTGAAAACAACTTTCTAAAATCCATTACTGTACCACGATCTGAGACTAAGATCAATGTTCCAGCATACTGAATCAACAGCTTTGAGGACAAGGAATAGGATCTATCCTCAGATTACTCAGTTAAAGGGTGGAAAAGATCCTGATATGATAATTGACATGGGCAGCAGTCCTTTCTGTTGACTAAAATTTCCCACTGGAGGAAAGGCAAGTAATATTTTCCTTGATGAAAGCACACATCTTGTAAAAATGAAACAACATGAGAAGAGTGAAATGAAAAAAAACTAACATGAGAAGAGAAACTTCCTGTAGATGTGTAAGGCAAACAAATCTATCTGGGGACAACTTGAGAGCCAGAAGACAGTTCTGCTATGCAAAAAGAGAGTACAGGAATTTAAGCCACCTTTACACATGTAATTCATAGAGCTGGGAGAGGAATCCAAAGTTAAATGCCATTTTTTTCCTTATATACTTTCTTGCTTCTTAGTCTATTCTACCATTATATTTCCTGTCATATCAGACCATGATCCTAAAATGCTTTACAGACATTCCACACTGCCCTGCATTCTAGGGCAGTCTATGCCTTATAACTCTGAGCTATCAGACAATACTCATGCATGTCATATCCCAGAAATGAGATATATATATTACGAACAGTTTGTTCAAAAGAGGGATTCAAAAGGGACACCATATAAACAGTGCAAGGACCTGTATACTATAAAGGCGATTTTCTGAACAAGAGGGGAAACGTTACCATGAAACTGAACTAAAATCAGTCTGAGAATATGGACACTGAAAGCACACTTGTAAGATGCAGATGTGTAATCCGGCATAAGATGTCATGGAGACGAATGCTGACACAAATCTTAAAAGCCCTAGGCAGGATTTCACAGTAATAGTGAATAACTAACAAGTGAATCAGATCCCTTGACCCAAAAACTATCCAGAAGGCAGAAATGTCCTTGTTACCAGACAGTTCAGTTACCAAACTCTGTTTTAACTTAGAGAAAATGCTGAACTCAGGATGAACAGGGCCAAGAGAAATTCAGACTGGCTGAGTAGATGTATCTCTCTTTGTAAATGTACATGTGGCTCACTACTTCAAGGTAGAAGTTCAAAATGTTTTTTTCTTGTGCAATAGAGCATTTACACTTATTGTGAGGATTAAAAAATACAGTTGCAAATAATTTCTATATATTATTTAAGATGTGCTAGAACTTTTAGGTAGATCTTTTTCACTTATAACAGTGTACTTGTGCACTAATATGTTCTTCTTGTCTATACTACAGCAAGTTTAAGATTTATAGACAATATTCACTGCTTTACTTCCTGAAGCTTTCATTGCCTTGGATCATATTTTCCTGGCAAAGTGAACACTACCATTATATTTGGAAACTCTTTCCCAGTGACACTTAATACAAAAACTGCTGGCAATTTTTCATGAACACAGTGAGCTAAAGTCTGCTTGAGTTTGCACCAATGGGTAATACATTGATTCCCTGGCATAAGTTTCTGTATATAAAATACAGAGAACTAGAGCACAAATTGTGTTAAGCAGACCATAAAACACTCCCTGCCCCTGCTTACTGCTAAATACAGGCACAGTGCCACAGCTGGACACACAAAACAAGAGAGGATAAAATGACATTGTCAATAAGCACACCAAAATACCCAAGTCAACTTGGCATACAATTTGCAGGCCACATCACAGAGAAGCATCAAGGGTTTTAATAACTACAGATTTTCTTTTAATCATGTAAATATGTAAGAGCTTGTAATTAGGTCACTTGTCTAGTCCCTATTCATAGGCAGTTTACTATAGTTCTGACATGGATTTCAGACAGAATCTGAAAGACAGAATGGTAGCTTTGCAAATTGATTCACGGAATATGCTCCATATGCAGTGAGAGCAAAAAGGAAGGGACACAGCTTTTTGCAGAACTACAGTGATAAGCAGTGGAAATTGCCATCATTATTGGAACAGACAAGGAAGGCAAATAGTGATAGATGAAAGCTGGATAAGTAGAAGGGGCCAAGATTTTAAGGTATTTACCATTATTAAACTACTGTTTACATGAAACATACTGAACTGTGCAGTATTTTATTTTACTGAGGGCCCAAAACCTATCACTCAACAAAATCTCTGTATTTTTCATGTGTTTCAATTTAAATGAAAACTTCAAAGCATAAAGAGATGAAGCAGATTTGTATTGCCCACTCCTAAATAATTTCAGATTGAAGGACATTGGATAGACCCGGGAAATTAATAAAATGTGTGATTAATTAAATCAAAAATTAAATTCTGTCTTTTATTAGTCCAAATATTTGCTGTGATTAAAAGTGCTCAGGAAGTACAGAAGAGAAAGAGAAGATGGCTAAAGTAAACTTCCATTTAAATAAATACATCTTTAAAACTACAGAGTGATACGAGACAGGCTACTTCTATAATCATCTCTAAACATTCTGAGAGGTCTTTACTGGTGGTAAACTGAATTTAGTTAACATGTCCAAATGTGTACAACTTTGTTTACCATATAAGATTTTACTTTGTGTATTGTTCTTTGCCAATCAGTGATGCAGACCAATTTAATTAACAGCAAAATAGTTGAGTTTAGTTTTAAGTAACAGGCTGATATTTTATGTTCTCCTCAGTTTAATAAGCTGCCAGTAATCATCAACAGAATTTTTAAGGGGCTATAGAAGCAATAAGCTAACAGTAGGTACAGAGCCAAATTACCAATATGCTAAGATGCTGAATGAAAAGAAACATACTGGTAGAGAATATGTGTCCCGGCAAGGAAATAAATAAATGATATTTCCTTATGCCAAGTAGGACAAAAACAGAAGGAACAAGATAACCTAGTGCAAAAAAAAAAATAAAAAAATCCTCCTGCCTCTGAATAACTACAAAAAAATCTAAGAATATAAATTACTTAAAAATAAGTAGAATAAAAATAAAGAAACAAATAAGCCCTATAATTTTAGTGTAGATGTCAGACAAATCACCATTACTAAAAGAAACTCTCATTTCTGAAAAGAAGATTGCAAAAAAAAAAAATGCAGTTACCGTATTTTTTAAAGATCAGTGAAAAACTTTTAGAATAACTATAGATAAAAATGGCTTAGGAGAATTCACAGTAGTGCTAAAATTATCTAGATTACATAAGAGGAGGATCACATTTCATAAAAGCATTGTGTAATATTTTGCCCTCATGTAACCATCAGTTTGTAAGTTGCCATGACAGAGACTATTTTTCTTCAATTATTCTATTTGTTAAATATCAATTCAGGCAGCAGTTTCTTTCTGAATTTTTCCTCATTCATTTGCTAGAGATAAAAGAGAAAGGATACATTCAGAAATATGCATTTAAAAGTTCTATATTGCTGGAGCATTAACCCTTTCTAAATTACTGAAGATGTAGTAAGAGGAAAGGACAGATAAAAAAATGAGCTGCTTATATTAACCTTTGCAAGCATCTCTCTTCCTACTAAAGAAAATCAAAATCAAATTAAATTGAAAGCCTGATAGGAGGCACATTCACAAGCAGACAAATCACAGAAAGTGTTTCACTCTAAAATAGTTTGAAGCAAGTACCAACACTAACTGAAAACATGTGAGAGATAATAAAAGTAGTAAAACAATTTTATGACATTTTCATTTGGAAGGCACTTGGGAATATCCACCTTTAATCTTAAAATACAATGACAGTTTCTGATTTGCTTTGTTGCTTTGGTTTTTTAAATCTATCTTTTCTTCCCCACTTCACATTATTTTTCTCAAAAGTTGAAAAATGTGATCTTGATGGAAGAATCCAGAAATAAAAGTGCATGGAATCCAGGTTCAATCTTTCTATATAAAAGGGAATTCTGTGTATAAAGGAGTTTGATTAAATGCACCTGAAAGTTAAAATGGATATAAAAATTAATCAAAGTTTAGACAAAGTTCACAAGATTTCTTCATAGATTCACAGAATCTTCTGAGTTGGAAGTGACCCAGAAGGATCATCAAGTCCAATTCATAAGTGAAAGGCCCATACAGGGAGCAAACTTTGGTTTGAACAACTTTGGTGTTTTCATCACCAGGCTCTAACCAATTACTAAATGGTAGAGAATGTCTGAATGCAACTCTAAAGCAGATGTAATTATGTCTGGTTGGTTGGATTATCTGAAAATAGATATAAAACTGAACTAACCTTAATTCAAAGCATATTTTATATAGTGAGAGAGAGAGACAGCAAGAAAGTTACTTTAAATCTGAAGATAAAATCCACACAACAACAAATACAGTGTCATCCATGAAATCAAGAGAAATCATAAGATTGAGGCAACACTTCAGAACACATAACAGAATCCAGTCCTCTGTAGTTAAAAGGCTTGGACACCTTCCAGTACAAAGAATTGAACATAAAATTTCCTGCTGCTGTACCTTGTGTCTCTTCCCATCTATGTCTATTTTTATTTAAAGTTACCCCTTTTACGTCATTATAACTTACTGTGCATAAAACTAGACGCACCAAACAGCTGACAGGTTGGAGTCAGTAGCTGCGAGAGTGTATTGCTATAGAATTTTCTTAGATTTATACAAGTGTTTAGAAATGCAGAAAATCAAATTTGTTATTACTTAGTAACTTGAATTTAGAATGGAATAATTATAGGAAAATGAGTTCTCAGTCAAACACTGTTTCAGATTGCTGTGACCACGAAGGGCCATAGCTTTAGAAAATCAGCTTAGTATCTTTACAGTCACTTCTGTAGAAAATATATTTATATACACCTACATGAATGGTTGATATGATTTGTGCATCTATATGACTGAAGACAACATTAAAATATGCACTCGGCTTTGAAAATATGTATCTTTCCTGAGTTCTCTCTTTTAACACATGGTTTGAGTTGTAATAAATAAAGCTGTATTACATCTCACCTTGCAGCATTTCTAACAAAGTAAATGCAAGTGTATTTTAAAGAAAACAATGTAAGAAGTTAAGGAAGTAAGTTAGGGAGGGAAGTAAGTTAGGGAGGGAAGGGAAGGAAGGGAAGGAAGTTGGGAAGGAAGTTGGGAAGGAAGTTGGGAAGGAAGTTGGGAAGGAAGTTGGGAAGGAAGTTGGGAAGGAAGGGAAGGAATTACACACTAACTTGGCAGCTGACATCCATTCCAGCCTCCAGAAGCACCTGTACGACAGCTTTGTGGCCATTACGTGCGGCAAGATGCAAAGGAGTGTGTTTTCTTGTATTACAGTTCATCAGGTTTGGATATGCTTTGATGATCATTTTTACAACACGCAGACGTCCATAAAGTGCTGCCAGATCCAGAGGTGTTTCCAGTTTGTTGTTTCTTATTGTGGGATCTGTCAGCTCTTCTAGCAGAACAGCAACAACTTCTGAATGACCATACTGAGCTGCACAATGCAGTGCTGTTTCATTTTCATTGTTCTGTTAAAACAAAACAAAAGCTTCAGAAATTCATGTTCAATCACACAATAGAAATACTCAGCTTCTATAAATTGCTTCCATGAGGTCACTACAGAGGCAGGGTGTGTAATATAATGTATGGAAATGTATGGTAAGTGATTCAAAATTACTCCACTGAAATTTTAATAATAACACATTAATACTTCAGCTTGTGGCTCTCAAGCAGAGGAGCTCCCAATATGCCTACATTGCTCCCAAACCATTTTAACAACATGCCCCTCAAAACCTTGTAGCTCATGCTATGCCAAAATCTGTAACCTTCTTTGATTCAACTGTTCCTGAAATTATGATTGAGTCCTTCTCTTAGAAATACTCTGACACTGAAATCTCTCTTCTTGTTTTTGCTGGTTTTGTACCATAGCAGTTTGCTAATAGAAAAGTGAAATTATGGAGAAAAACTATGCAATGAAAATGTATCAGGCACAAGGTTAGTTTCATGTATCCCTATAAAAAGTTACTATCAAGACAATAATTAAAGCTTGGAAGAAGACAAAACAGCACCTGTAGAAAGACTTACAAAACACTTAAGCAGTTTGTCTTTGGCTTCAGGGAGAGGTATGTGTGTGTTTTAAGGCATGTGTATGCTGTGGACTGGGACTGAACAGGTTTTGGCTTTATAAAGCAATGCCCTCAAAATACTTCCCAACATTATTCAACAAACTTAATAATAAATATTGAGAATAAGCATTATCTTTTTTGATTGCTTTCTTCCAGTTCTGTCTGTATACATGCAGTCTCAAAGACACAAATAACTTCAGGCAAGAGAAAGGAAATAATTTATCGAGCTCTCTGAATTCTATATGCCAGTTATATTATTAATATATTATATGCAGACTTTCAAAAGCCTTAAAATACACTAGACTCTATAAATTTTAGAAGTATGTACACTGAATGCCTCTTCTGATATATGTTTTATAAAATATTGTGACAGTTGACGAATATTGTAAAAGTACAAAACCAATAAGCCAAAGTATTCTATAAAAAATTTAAAAATTAATGGAAATTCAGGAAAGTTACTAAAGAAGGGTAGAGATATAATTCTAAAGAAAGAAGAAGCGATAAATTTGAATCCATAGTTCTGTTTCTCAAGGAAGCCGCTGAAGAAAGTTCAGGGGACAGAGAACTGAAAATAGAAAAAACCAATTGTCTTTTGAAAGCCATAAGGAGTCAGATTCAGAGAAATGAGGCTTTGGACTCTTACTCAAAAGTTAGCTAGGATAAGAATATCCATGCTGCACAGTAAAAACAAGAAAGGTGGAAAAGGGAAGAACTTTTTTTTTGGTAATGATGTTTCTAATTCTCAGTTCTTGGGTTTGTGGTTTTAACAACATTGCTGTCATTTTCATCTCTTCTTGCAATCTAAGATGACTCAGATGATCTTGGGAAACAGAAGAGACAGATCAATACATTCAGGTAAATCAATGTTGCAGTCAAATTCATCAGGTGTCTGCAACACCACACAACATCTGAGAGACTGGAAAGCGTTTCCTGCTAAGCTGCAAGACAGATGCTGGAGAAGATCCAGGTGCACAATGAGAAGCTTCCATTGGCAGACATGGCTTGATGACTAGTAAGTATTTAAACCATTGTGCATTACTCAGACCATCATGTGGGTCCTCTTTATTACACAGACCAGAAATTCAGATTAAAATATATATGCTGTCACAATACTACAGTGCTGCAACGTTCTATCAACTACCTGAGACAAGTTTTTTGTGCTCTAGTGACTTCTACTGTATCCTTTATTTAGGACTGGGCAAAGTAATTTTCTTATGTACAGTAGTACGCTCACAAATCATAATCACAGTTTATTAAAATTTATTTTTAGATTTTCAAAATTTCATGGACAGATAGATGAACAGGCAAATTGCAGCCTGATTTTGTGCACAATTAATTATGAAAATCAGATAATTGCACACAAAATGGACAATTATGGTAATTTTTGCCTACAGTTATTGTATTTATATATCCAATGGAAAGAGTTACACAAAGAAAGTATATGTATAACTATAGTGACATTCTGTGAGGTAAATAACAAAATACATGTTTACAGTTATAACTATCTGTCCAATATCTGCTTATGTTTGAGGTTTTTTTTTCAAGAACTTATGGAACTACTAACTGAAGTATTTAGAATCTTGTGCCAGTGATCTAATATTGTAGTTCAAAAGTATTCTGATTAAATTTTCAAAGAAACATAAAAATTAAACTAGCTATGGCCCTTTTTTCAAAACGTGATAGACAGATGTAGACATAGAGCTCAAACAGTCCAAGTCCCTGCTGCTGAGCAGCAAACTGAAATTTGCTCCCTCTGGATAAAGAATATCCAGCTGAATTTTCACACAAGGGCACATTTACGGAAAAGTATATTTTAAAACAGCTTGGTGCATAAAAGCAAAGTAACAAAACGTTATTATTTTCAGATGTACATTGTTGAACATTTTTCTTTGGTTTTTATTTGCCAAATAAAAGCTACATTTCAGCTTATGACCAATTAGGCTGTTACAAAATTATAAAGAGCTAGGTATCACTGAAATAAAGCAGAAGAACCCAGCCTGGGCAGACATGATAATTAAATTACCTACATACATGCACTCAGAACAGGCATTGTATATATTGTGTTGTCAGAGCTGAGAGGTACCTACATAAAACTTGATAATACAACATTCTTCCTTCTTCAAAATGTAAATTAATCAGTTCAGGTAGAGAAGACAAAATTATTTTTAACTTTCAAAGAGTAAATTAAGACTTGCTTAACTGTCCTCTAAATTTATCTACTTTGACAATCTAGTACCACTTACATAAAGTAAATCGGGGAGGGGAG
>VZTJ01006239.1:867110-919216 GCA_013397795.1 Orthonyx spaldingii | reverse complement strand
TTTAAGTAGGCTTTGAAAGAGTCTGCCATCTTCAAATTTAGGAAAGGAGGGAAGGCCTACCAGATAGACAAAGTTGGTTCAGCATTCCCGAGAGACCCCTAAGATAGTGGAGGCTGTAACAGTGTATTTCCTGGACTGGAAGAAACTGTCTTCCTCTTCTCATCCCTCATGGAAAGATGGACATGAATGTCTGTCCAGTGTTACGAATTTTGTCCTTAAGGATTTTGTTTAAAGAAGACATATAGTAAAAATAACATTTAAAAAAAAACAAAAAACCAGCATATGATGGTATTTTAATAATATAATTTATGTGATTCCCCTGCTCCCACAAATGCTATTACTTCTGACAGGTCTTTTGTATGTACAAAACTAATTCAGGTATAACTATTGATTTTAAGATAGTTTGTCTTCATATACCTAAAGCACCATACTGTTTTGAAGCAATACTTTAAAGATGTGACAAAAATTCTTCAAGAAATTGCTAATAATTTAGTGCTGTTGCCTGTATTTTCAGTTCCAAGCATAAACAACTGTTTCTGGAGTATAGAAAGTTCATGTGTTAACAGTCATTGCAATGAGCAGGTAATCTGCTATAAAATACCTGCCTGCAAATTACCATTGTGAAATTAGAGCTTCAAATCTGATATCCACGGGCTAAATAATATATCTAGTGCTGAAGAGAAAGCCTAGAACCCTTGTAGAAATTTCAGATACTTCATTATATGTTAGCAGCTACAAGATACACTATGACTGAATGGTTCTAGGACAAGAAAGATCACGAAACAAGAACCAAGTAAAGACATATATAACGTAAGATAAAAAGAGTAGACCAATATTATGCAAACATGGTATTAAAAGAAATATTCTCTAATATTCACAATTAATAATATTTTTACCAAGTAGTTACTCTTATGGTCCAATGGACCTCTTTCAGAAATAAGGAAAGCATTCTGTGATTCAGCTTTCAACTTTTTAAAAAATTTTCCTTATTTGCTACATGTGTCTTTTCACTGGCATGATCCTGACTTTCTGTAGCCTTTCCCTGAATCTATTCTCTTCCACATACAGCCAGAACTCAGGCAAACTGAATTGTGCCTCCACAGTCCTGCATCTCATCAGTATTGCAGGCTGTGCTACATCATTTAGCTGCTAAGGATGTGTGCCACTGCAAAATGTACAACATATCTTGAGCTCTATTCATTAGAGGGCAGATTAGCAAATACATTATAGAGACAGTTATTGTACCTTGGCAGTCTGATAGTAAAGAAGTACAGGAAGTATCAAGAGAATTAATGGCTATCATGAATATTATATAGGCCCTTGTGAAGCCAGATTAAACTGTGGGTAAATTTAGGACATTTATTGCTTAGTTGTGTAGTCCTTTATTTTTGCCAAGCCAGTTTTAAAGCTCCTAAAGTCCATGCAAGTGCTGTACAAGCAATAATGACTCAAACAGTGATTTAGCAGACCTTTCCAAAGAATCCTCAACTCCTTTTTTTATCGAAGTGTTTTGATGCTGAACTTGAAAAAGGAGACTTCCTAAATCACTGAGCCATTTCTTTATCACATAATCCCAATGTAAAGTAAGTGAACAAGACATTTGTTATTAAAAGCTTTTTCTTATTTTCTCAGTTATGAAATGAGAATTTAAGTCTAAATTAAAGAAGGAGGGAACAACGGGAGATTTTGGAAACATCTGTCTATATGCTGAATATATTCAAGAATAGTCAACTAGAGGAAAAAAAATACAAAAATAAGGCTCTAATGACTAAATAATTAAATAGAGAAAAAAGTAATGAAACAATATATGCAAGACAGAGAAAGGAATAACCTCAGGATGGTCTTACTTTATATATTAAACCAGGAAGACAGTTTCCTGCGAAGTTCCACCAAGAAGTTAATAATTCTGAAAAAATAAAGGAAGTTTGCTTGCAAATTACTCAGTGTGAATCAAAATCAAATTTACTGACTTCCCATTGAAATTCACCTTTACTTATGTAAACATTATAAAAAAGTAATGTAATTTGGTTGACTAGTAAAAAAAAATAAATTCTTCCAGTTTATTGCTGCAATTGGTTTAAATCAAAAAGATTGCTTCTGTACTTTCTTTTCTTCTAAAGTATAGTAAGAGTTGCAAGAGAAACTGAAATTCATCCACATAGTCTCAAATTTAAATGAGGGGTAAAATCAAATGCAGAATTTGAAAAATATTGTGTTTGCAGGCTATTTTGGAACTGAATTGAACTTCTGGAAGTCCCTAAAGTGTCACCGAGAGAAACATAAAATGGCTGTGTTTCATTTGGATAATTTGGCGAAGTCAGTAAAGATGTTAAAATTTATATATTTACATCATATCAATGCATCCTGAACTCCTTTTCTTCATATTTCAAAAGAATTGTCAAATAGTATCAAAGAAATGTGAGTAGGTTTTGTGGCAATTACAATTTGATGCACAGGAAAATTCTACAGCACACAGAATCCATACAAATTTCAGAAGTGTTCACATTTTTTCCTGTAAAGTTCTCACTACTTATATTCTGTATATATATAATTCAAATAGATTTTATTCGTATTTAGTACTAAATATTTGTATTTATTCCTCATGTTATTCACATTTTTTTCCTGCAAAATCCAAACACTACCTATTGACCTATATGTGGCTGTTATTTATTAACCATCTTTTCATAGATTAGGATTTGTTATCAATTATGCAATTTTATGATGAAAGTTGCCATAATAAATGTTTTAGCTATCCAGATGTCCTTACATAAATAAACATGTAAGTAGCTTGACTGTTAACAGCACACTTTTTTATTTTATTTGGTATTATCAACTAACAAATCTTGATCTGACACTATCTTAATTCAGTTTTTTTTTATAATTTACATAATTTTAAGTCTTCATCAATGAAGTTAAACACTTACATTTTTGCAATGTCACCATAATTTGTAATTTAAAGCATACACCATACCTGTCAACTAAGACTCTTATATTAAACAGTGATAGAATTCTTCTTACATAATTGTTATGCTGTAACCATCTTCTGTGTGTAGAGTTGCCAGTCTACATTCCACCACCCCCATAATATAATTGTCATTTAACTGTTTGTCTCTTTACTGTTTGTTCCAGTTTTATGTAATAGGAACAGCAGGGGGCATTCAGAGCTTTAGTTGCTGGATATGGTTGGATATGATGCTATGATGCTACTTAACTGCATTTTGAAAGTGTAAAATGCAGTTAGATCAATTTACAATACACCATATAAGATCCATTATTTCATGTAATATACATTTATGCATCATGAACTTGTCATTTACTTCTTTGTTGTGTTGTTCATTGCTTTCATGTAAGTTTTTAGAAGCATTTCTTTCACATAGAATTTTAATAAGATAGATGAAAATAAAAATGTATTACAAATTAGTTGCAATAATTTTTACATCTTGAACAAAATTGTCTTCTTAAAATGCAAACAATTACATCTTAATGTGATCCTTAAAAAAAAAAATCAACCATAACAACAAAAACAGGAAAAAATTCTAACAATTCTGACTTGAGTACACTATTTGCTGTGGTGAAAAGGTGTCATGAAAAATGGCTGTCCTTATCTCCAACTCTCAGAAGAAAAAGGAAGGAAGAAGAATAGTCCAGAATTTCTTACAAGCTGTAGCTTCAGCTCCAGTGATCTGAGAGAAGTTATGAGAGCTTTGAGGAGCCACCTGACTTAGAGAGCCTATCTGAAAATAAGCAAAAGCCTCAGAATCCTACAGGCTCATAAGAATGTACAATAGGTGTAAGGGTGAGGATGCCACTCAGGTGTTATTTGAGGATATGTGGGTGGAGGTGGCTCAATAACAACATGACATTTCCCTCTTTCTGTGACATAGAGAATATTCTCCTGCGTAGAGTGCTAATTAGGCAGGGAAAGTAGGTGCCAGCAAAGTAGTCCACACACTAAACCTGGCCATTGTCTAGAGTGAAACACCAAGGAATTTACAAGGTCAGAAAAACTCTGTATGCTTGAGTTTAACTTCAAAGTTTAATATGATCAAAACTCCCTTAAAAGACTTATGGTGCAACATTTCTTGTGAGGATTGTTCACACATTTTCTATTATAAGGGTTTTGGGTTAAATGCATAAACAGGAGGAACCAAATGGTGCCCATACAGGCAATGTAGACATTACAGCCTAGGTCTGAATCAGGTTCTGACTCCCACCTTCACATTCCAACAACTCTCTCACTACCCTGGCAAATTCAATAGCTTAATGGTTATTATCTGTATTTCACAGCCTGCTTCCAGTTCTTAAGCAGCTCAGCTTAGATGGTGTCAAATGTTAAGCAGCTTCCTTCTTTTCCTAAATACTAACCCTATGAATGGACCATGCAAGAATACACAGAATAAAAACAGACGGTGTACCATATGTTTGACAGCAGAATGCAACATGCTTCTACTGCCCTTCTTATACTGCCCTTACCCACTGTAATACTCTCATAACTTTTTCTTGGTCTTTCTCTTTTAATGTGTCCTTTCTGCTGCACATGCATACGTGCAGTCCATCTGGTTTGTCATTTACGTCTGCATATCTGATAATTTACAGTACTCTTAAAATATACCAAGGATATTAATTTTATCTCAAAGATTTTCAGAAATTCAATATCTAATATAGTAAAAAAATACACAAAGTTTATGCAAATATACAACCTTACATAAAAAATGCGTAGTTAGAGTATGTCTTCATCTGATTTTTCAAAAACAAACAGAAGGTTTTCCCATGCTTTTTAAATCTAATATTCTTTGGGTCAGTGCCAATCCAGAACAAAGGTATCTGGTATGCTTATAATGGAAGATTTTATCAGTCTTGGAGAAGAAATTACTGAAACAATGGAAAATTGACTTTTTTTTTTTTTATTTGTCTATAAATTGCTCAGACCTAAAGAATATGTGGTGCTCTTTTCTGATTATGTACACAAATATTTTTTATCACTTCACCTGTTCATTCACTCTGGAGTGTGATGGTCCATGATGGATGAGAATCTTCACAATATCTACATCTCCTCTCCAAGCAGCCAAGTGAATAGGAAAGTAACCTTTATTATCTGCTACATTAGTTGATGCTTCATATTGAAGTAATTTGACAACTATATCCCTGGAAAACAGGAGGTAAATCTAAAAATTGACAGGAAGCTAATTTTATTAAGTTTTTACATGAACATATGTATTGCCAATATTTTTACCCCAGAAAATAGAAAAAAAGTAAACCTGTATTTTAAGGGAAACTACTACAAAAAGTGAAGACAAATAAATTCTAAAAATTACATAGATAGTAAAACATAGACAAAATGCTATTAATTGTAATGATTTTTCCTTCTTATGAATACTATCAACAATAGTATCCTCAGCTCTCTGAATGTGTTCCTTGCCAAAATAGAATCACTGGCTATAGATGCATTTTTACCATTTGCCCATCCAGGCCATGTGCAAGTCCCTCAAGGGACTAAAGGCAGAGAACTGCTCTTGTCCCCATCACTGCTGAATTCTGGAGGCAGGATTACGAGAGGATGCTTTTATAGAAACATTTCTTACAGTAAGGCTTAAGCAACAGATTTTCCTCTCCTTTAATGCATCTCACAGATAGTTAGGAAACAATTTAATGATGATCTAGCTGGATATATACTACTTGTATGAAATAACTGCTTCTATTTTCATTTCCCACATTCAGCTGCCTTGTGGCAGTGAGGGGAAAAGTGACTTATTACCATTTTATTTCTCTTAATATTCCTTTCAGTACTTTTGGTGTGGCTTATCATACATTAAGTGACAGATTAGTATAAATTGGTATATTGCATCCCTGATTTTTAAGCAGTCTCCTGTACTTAACTTCAAAAGCTAAACATAAAAATCAGCTGGGTGGTATGATAACATTACCAAGTATGTCAGAAAGTAAATAAATTCTGTCTTATCACTGCATTTGTCGTCTCATAGTTTGACACAGTCAGGCCTCATTAGTTATTAAGCTAAGAGAATCTGTGATCCAGTGTGGGCAGTTCTGTGCAGACTTTTTTACAAATATGGAAACACTGACTTACTGATTTGGCTCAAAAAATCAGTGAGGGGAGGGACCTCCATGTAGCCTATGTTATGACTAAAAATGAAGCCCTTGACTACAAATTAAGACCAAAGATAAATCTAAGGCAATTATTCTTCCAACCTTGATGGAACCTTATTTAATTGCCTATTGAAACAAAAATGTGGCAAGTTATGAGGGAATATATCCAGGTCAAAAGAAACTCCCAGTTGACTTCAAAATATACTGGAGTCATCACATCTAAGCTTTGAGGAGAATTTAAGCTGGATTTTGGTTGCTCCTGACAAGGTCAGACACCATGAGAACAATGAAGAAATATCAGCTCCGCTACAGAAAGACTTTTGCTACACAAAAAGTTCCAGAAACGTGAATCCTGAGGGAAACATTGTAGTACATGTAAGGTTTGAGGGACTTCTCATAAAATAATAGTTGGTTTTGCAGTAAATGGTCAAATGAAAGCTAGAGATACACAGCAGTTCCTTTGAAAGGAACACAAAACAGAGGAACCATAAATTGAACTAAGTGGAAGAAAATCAGTTAAATGCTCTCCACAGATGAAATCTATAGATAATAACATACAGGAACTGTTGGGAAGAATCTATTGCAATATTCAAGCTACAAAACAGAACATGCATCTCCTTCATCCTTCAAGAATGTCCTGACCTGTCATACTTATCTAGGGTGAGTCTTTTTTAGTGCTTTGTCAGAACTTTTTCATTTTGTACAAATACATTTCAGAGAGGAGAAGACAAAGTCCTTAGCCCAGTAACACTACTGGGCTAAGTGAAATTACTTAGGGAGACTGAGATTCCAGTGCCTGCTCCAGATATGATTTAATTACTTATATAAAGCAGAACAGTTTCTCAAGGAAAGAAAACTATCCCAGAATAACCAAGAAGGAGGGAATTCATCACATACAGTGATCAAGCAAGGATTTTAACAATGGTGTCCAACAAGTATCCCAGCCAAAAATTCTCGGTTGGGTCATTAAGTCTTAATGTTCTCACTTTTCCTGAAAACTTTGAAATCTCTCGGGTTCAACCTAGTGTAAAGGGGGAAAAATTAAAATCCCAAAAGTTTTTAAAAACAGGAACTTCTCCTAAGTGGGAAGATGCATGTGTCGAAAGATTGTATGCGGTTTTGATTTTGAATACCAAATTTGAAAACTCAAATAGAGTGTAAAGTAATTTATTTGTTATTTCTGGTGATTAACAAAATTAGAACCACCAGGTGTCAAAATTAGAACCACCAATTCTCTTGATGGCAGTGCTACCACTGCAGCAGGATCAGTGTAATGGCTTGGATAACAGGTCCTGAACTCTCATGATTTACCACAAAATACTTCATGATGTATTTCAGTTTACTTTAATGTAACAAGGTATAATTGTGATGTCAATTAGTGCTACTTATCCTGCTGTGCATGTAAGGGCTCACAGTAGCCAAAACTGAACTTTTCAAAGATTGCAGTTATATCTGCTGCTGCACCTAAGTCCACATTTTTAAGTCTTCCCTGACCTCAGCAAAAGTTTGGTCAACACTGTGTCTGAAAACATCACTTGGCTTTTGTATGTTTTGGGATTTTATAGTTTATATTGCTAGGATTCACTTGAAATCTCCGACAGCTTCAGTGTTTATACAGCAATAATTTTAGCTTTGTGGGTAACTATTGGTTTATCGCCAGTATTAAACGTACTAAACCCAGTTTTCATCTATTTAAAACCAGAAATCTTTGTCAGCCAATGCCTGGGGCTTTGTCAGTCAAAAATTATCAATAGCACAAGAAACAATCCATAAATCATGAATAAAAAGGCTGAGTTTAACAGACCATATTAAGAACTGAGACCTAATTCCGTGGAGGTAAAAATATATTAATGGATGATTCTGAATCTTCCTGCACAACTGAAACTTTGGAAAATGCACAATATCTAGTTCAAGAGTATTTTAACTTCATGTATTTATTTAGAAACAAAATATGCCATATTCATCAAAAGATTAATCTGTCCTAAAGAAAAGAGGCACCTTTCTAGAATATATCCTGAAGTTTTAATTTTTCCATAGAAGGATGCAAAAATTATGCAGTGAGTAAACTAAACTCATAATAATTATGTATTCATGTGTTATTTTATGGACAGCCCAAGATCACATTAAAATCCGTGCAAATCACTCTTCATTTCAATTGGGTTTGGATCAATTCCTTATCTCCTATAGACGAGTTAACCAAAGCTTTATGTCAAAATTTTCTTTTGTGAAAATAACCTTTTCTTCCTGCTTTCAAGTGTATAATTACTAAATATTCTTTTCATGTTACTTTTGCTTTGATAATGATTAATCTATACTGTTCTTTGTTTCACAAAATTGCTTCCTGAAACATTCACACACTGTACATGTGTACATACACAAAAAAATTTCTGCTACAACAATTTCCCAGCAATGAAAAAGTACTAGAGCCAAGACTAGCAGTAACAATATTAAATTTCCCCAAAACCAAGGAAGAACTTGGAAAAAGCAGTATAGAATCAATAGCTTTTATACTAAACATTTCCCATTTGTCATTACTACTTATTGATATTGATGACGGTGTCAAAACATCCTGTGTTAACATATCCCATTGGAAATAAGGCTCTTTTAGTAAGTCAAGGTTTGCCAATTTTTGGTACATATCTCAGAACTATGCTATATTTTCTTACATTACATACTTTAATACCATTCTACATAAAAACTAAATGTGAGGCACTTACTTGTGTCCATTTAAAGCTGCATGATGTAAAGCAGTATAACCTGAACTGTCAGTGCAGTTTATGTTTGGTCCTCGCCAGATGCTGCAAATAAAGCAAAATTGTGAAGTTAATTTTTTGTCTTAACAAGTACAGAAGTGTCAGAAGGTTGATCTACAAATAATCTAAAGATATTTGCAACAAGTGTGATTAAACTTTAAAGAGATGAATTACCTTGAAAGGAACTTAAATAGCAAATGTCATCTTAATATCAATATAATTTATTTATAAAAATAATTTTACACATCCATCTATATAAGAGTCATGAACTTTATGTAGGGCAGTCTCAAAGACTAATGACAGAATAGTCACTTCAATTAGATCTGTTCTCCCTCTATTATTCTGGTAATTACACTGAGGTTACCATCTGATTTTGTACTACTTTTCCACAAGTATGTATTCATTGTCTTTAGGTCGGTTAGTCTAGAATCAAACAAACATAAGATTAGTGAGAACCAATCACACTGCTTAAAGGGGCAGTCAATTTATTCTTTTTACTTAACTTGATATTTTAGCTCCCACTTTAACTGATCATATTTTTAAAATAAATTAGATATACCTTTAAAAGTAAGTTAATTAAAGTATGTTTTGTTATGCTTCTGTATTTTACAGTTGGCTTCATTACATGTGCTGCTTAACCAGCTTCATGATCTATTATGGACTCTTCAAAAAACAGTAAAGGAGATATTTTGTTTCAAAATGAAAAACATGGCTGCTAATCTACCAAAACCAAACGCTGGAAATTGGATAACAGAGGTGCATTGGAAACCAGCAGGCTTTTTTATTTAACCGACCACATTTGAAACTGATTGTGTTCTTTACAGAAGCCATTTACTCTTCTGTAATACAGTTTTCAATCATTAGTATTACAACCTCCAGAACACAAAATTATGAGTCCTGAATCACAGTCTGTTTTCTTTAGTTTCTAATACAGTGCTAAACAGTCATTGGCAAGCCACATTTCCCTTCACTTCAAATGTTAGAATCAAGTGCTGTTGCTTAAAGAAAATAATTTGAATCTAATAAGTGAAAAGAATTTTTCATACTGACACTTTTCATTATTTACATCAATAAAATTACATGTTATGCTTTATATATGCTTTTAAAGAATTATTTACTATTGAATCTGTGTTTTATTACCAATAAAATGGAATATATATGTACAAATATATATATGCACACTATGGAATATTGATGTAGACTGGTCTCTTTTTCATTGTGTGTATCTGAATGATTCATTAGCTCATAAACTTAAGCAGTTGTTTTCTCACAGGTAATACTGTGTGCATACAGAATTATTTGTGTGAAACGTGTTCAGCAGTGAACATAATTCAACATAATGCTAGGTACCTTACCTCTCCCTGCAATTTAATTTCTTGGAAGAACAGGACTGATTTATTTTCTTGGGTGCAAAGAAGCAAAACAAAAAGAAGTAACTCTTTAAAAAATCTGCTCATACATATGTAGATGTTCTTTTCGACAGAAGGTAACTTTCAGATTAGAAAAGTCACTCTAATCTTTTCAATTAAAGGAAATTATTTTAACTTCATGGAATAGTAAAAATTGAGTCCTTGAACTGATAGCTCCTCCATAATAGATAGATGTTAGTGATATGGCAAAGACAAGCTGTCTTTATCTATTGGAAGGAAAAAAGTCTTTATGTGTTGATAAGGTACAATCGCTCTTACACTTTTGCATAGTGTTTATTAATTATTGTCTTATTTATTGAATTATATTTTCATCCTTTGATTTATACCAGCTTATAGGAGAATGAAGAAAACAAGAAGTGGTATAGAAAGTAAGATTTTAAGTATTAAAAAAAACCAAAAACACAACCAACCAGAACATCATTTACTTGGTTTTGATAGTTTGCTTGCTTTGACCTAAAATTGTTAGGATTTGTCCGCTAGTTGTTTTTTCAAAATGCAAGCATCTGTGCGTTCATATACTATTATGATGCACTAGGCATCATGAATTAAAAAAAAATCAAATAAAAACTAAAAACAAAACCACCAAAACCCCCAAAAAAATCCTCCTTAATTCTCCCCTAATTTTCTCCTTTAATCCATGCACTAATTAAAACATTGTTGTACTTCCTGTCTCTGGTCTTAGGAAATATTTTTCAACTAAAACTATACTGATTTAAAAAAGAAATAGTCTGAAACTTTATTAAAGAGCATATAAATGCACCTACATGAAACTCCTCAGGACATGCAGGTTGGGAGGCTGAGAGGCAAAGGACAAAAGACAATGAGTAAATCCTGATGACTCAGAGACACAAGACAGGATGGACAGACTGTCAGCTGTCACTGGGTACACAAAGACTAACTCAAAAGCACAGCTTGGTTATCAAACTACCGAACACAGCAACAGGGGCAGGACTCGGCTGCAGGCAGCTCTGTTCCCTTGGGCCAGTGCAGAAATCCTTGCCAAGGAGGTCTTGCATTGGGACAGTATCCCAACATTATTTCCTACAAAAGGAATGCAGGTCCAGTATATACACGGGATACGGTATGCTTTGGTAACTGAGAATCAAATTCAAATTGGACAGTTTGAATACAAATTCTTACATCCTAAAACTCCCAGCTTCATCTAAACCTCTCCTCTTGCAATTAGAATACGGTGGGACAAAATTCCAGTCATATATAAGCTCCATACAAAGCAACTGACTTCAAACAGAAGTGGAGTAGAGATTGAGGAAAAGCCTAAAGATCCCTTCTTTAATATCATAAACACATATGAAATGTGAAGAATTATTAAATATATTGATTTATCTGTGTATTAAAACACCCGTCAAAGCAACACTAAGGAGAATCTGGCAGAAAACAAATGCCATTTGATCTCCAGAAAAGAATATTTGTTGACACAAGATTAGCAGCTCTTCAGAATACTGTTAATATTGAATGTTTTCAAAAACATATTTCTTCTAGTACTTTGATGCAGTCAATAAGCAAACTTCTTAATGTGTCATGCATTAGTAAGTTAGGAATCTGTTTTTCTACATACATGAGTAAATTAAAATCTTCCTATCACTTAATGAATTTTTAAAAAGTAATTGAACCTACTTTTTGTGCAAAAAAATTAGTTTTCAATCAATGGTGAATTAAAACATGATTATCAATAGTTTCTTACATTACATCTTGCCAAAGTAAGGCACAAAGGAACAGAAGTCTGTTATACTATTTACATTATTGCTAAAAGCAGAGAGATCACCTTATCACAGTCTGCTCTCACTGTGGACAATGAACATTGACCTTATGAACTGACGCCAAATGTTAAATGAAAACACTCTTTACTTGGTAAAAAAATTACTATTTTTTTTTTTTTGTGAGCTTAAATAATTACATCTAAAGAGCAGCATTTCAAAAGAAACATGAAAATGACAGATAAAAGAAAAAGACGGTTAGTTGATTGATTTCTTATTTTGCTATGCTTTTTGCTTTATGGAAAGAAATAATGGTGAAGTGGCTGTTGTTACACACATATGAACAGAAAAGCAAGGAGATAAAAGCTTTTTCCAGCTAATCATCACACAGACATGCTCCCCACTAACTGTACAAGAAATGTGCTTGCAAGGTACACATAATTTTTCAATCGCATTTCCTTTCTGTACATATATCTGCATTGTATCATTCCCTTATCATCATATTATTTCATGACTATGCAATAATATTTCTGGTACTTATAGGGTAGTTTCGTGAAGGTGAAAGGAAAATATTTTTGGTGAACAATGATAAGAATTTTTTAAAGCCTTAGAAAGCTGCCTGATGGCATGAGTGTCTGTCTGCCCATTGGTTTCACTAAGCTTTCTCTGACAACTGACTGGTAACTCTCTTTGGAATTCATTTATCCTCTGAAATGAAGCAGCAAGGCAGAGGACAACAAATGGAACCAGTTCCTCCAGAGAAGACGCACAAAGCGTGGTGTTCATGCCTGCATTTTTTAGGGTCTAAACCGTTTCGAGAGCCGAGAGGCTTGGACAGCCTCTCCCACTCCTCTCTCCACCTTCTCTCCTAGGTCCTCAATATCTGTGGAAGCTCTTCAGTACAGCAGAAGCAGTGAATCTCATCTTGCCAGGTCAGTTTTAACAGTGGGAAATTCTAAACTCCATCCTCTTTCCATTGATGTCAGAGGCAAACACCAAGTGGTTCAGATTGATAGAGCTTCTTTACTGTTCCTGTGTTCCATAGAATAAATACATATTACAGGAATTTGTCTTGTTCTCAGCCAAAATCTTCCAAGTTTTCCATGTTTACTGTTAATCTGGCAGAAACACATTGACTAAAGTTTTTTGAGCACACAGCCAGGCTCTTTATTAGTGCTCTGCCTACATTCATACACATGCTCAGTTGTGTAAACTCAGTTTATACAAAGTACACAGACAATTTTACAGAGAATTTTGAAAATGGAAACTCTTACACAATAATACATATCATCATTCAGACACATAATAACAATGTAACTTATTGTGAACAGCAGAAAAATAGCTCCCATTCTCTATTTTATGCACAAATACATCAAATTGACAACTCTGGCTACAGCCTATATAAATTAATAATGTTACTGATCAAATAAAAAAGTGTATCATTTTAGTAAATGTGATTTCTTTTCTTTCTATGCATTCCTCTTTGGTAGAATCCAGTGTTATGCCAAATATATTATCCTATCAAAAATATATTTATTTTTCATGTATGGTTTTACCTATTATTAACAATCCTTAGTTGAATTTGAGATACATCTTCAAATTACTTTAAGGCAAATTTAAATATTTGCCTTTAGTAGCAGCAGAGATAAAACCCTTTTAGAAAGTCATATTTTAAAGCCTAATAAATATCTGTACATGTGAAAAAAACATTGAAAAATGTATTTTAGGATCCATTTCAAACAGGTGTCGTTACAGGTATTAAATTGAAAAAAGTAGATGGTATTTTGAGTAAGGCTCTCTTTGATCTTCTTTCCAGTATCCAAAAAACCTGTTGCATGAAGCAACTGAGAGTTAAAAATCTCAAAATAATAATAATATTTTTTATTATTTTAATTAAAAATAAATAGAATGGCAAATGGATTATCAATTCAATTAATTTTATGCTTAAAGCTTATTGTATATATAATTCCAATCAAGTGCTTCTGTTGTACCAGTGCAAAATGTGACTCAAAAACATTTCAGTTTTGGATGTATTCATCTCATTTTGATTCCTGTTGTTTAGTTGCCCTAATATAAATAACATTAAAAAATTCATTATCAACTATTCATCAGATTAAGTATGTTATTCAAATTCAGGTTCTAAAGCAGCTTACTCCACTTGCTTTCTTTAACCTTGATCTGTTTACAGTCTTGGCCTTAGTCTAAGTCTGCAAAAGTGGAGAATTTCACCAAACTGTGATCTTATTCCCCTACTGATTCTGTTCAGTTCATGATTTGTATTTGATATAGCAAGTCTAGTAAACATTATGAGTTTGATAATTTAGTATACAACAATTACTGTTACTATACTTAGAGCTAACTACAACAGTGGGTTAGAAAAAGATCTTTTTCCAAATATGCAAACAGCAGGATCAACACTTTAAGTGGTAACACAATCATGGAAGTAAAAAGTGTAATTTAAGAAAACATGTAGAAGAAAGAAGAAAACATGTAGTCCAACAATGTAAGACTCAAAACCCAGTATGTTACCAGTAATTATTATTTTTCAGATTTTGTGAAACACCACTGCTAAATAAAATAGATTTAACAGATGACATCTGCCCAGACTAAAATTTGAAGTAGGCTGGCAGCACTTAGAAGCATGCAAATAACCTTAATTTCCAATAGATAGCCCAGTATATTTGCTCACTACCATTTTTGCTGCTACTAACTGTACTTTTGGTTGGAGAATGATGAAATTCGTACAGCCATTAGTCCAATCTGCCATCCGTAGCTTCTTCAGTGGAAAGAACTATGAAAAGGTTGATTATAAATGACCAAAGTTTAGTGTGCGGCAGAAAGCCAGACACATAGAGATACCTAAGTTCTCGATATCCAGAATGCACTTAGTCATGATGAGTCTTACAGAGAGTCAATATGACCTTATCCTTTGAATAACCTCAGGATAAAAGAACTGCAATTGAAAGAAAAGTTTTACGAAAGAGCATTTTGATAGAGTTAGGACTTAAGAAACAACTTTAAAGCAACTCCTGAGGTGAGAAATTATAGAAGCTGTATATGAGGACATTATGATTGTGAAGTACCCAAAGAGCAGGCTGGAATAGTACTGAGATTATTGGAAACTATACAAATTCTTACTCACATCTTCGGTTATGTGATAAACAGCTCCTGTGTACATCCACAAAGGAGCACAAAGGGATGACAGGAAGTGGGAGAATCAAGTAATCCCCTGGCCCAGTTACTCTGGAGCTCATCACAGAAGCACCACCAGTGCATTAAAAGCCCATCTCTGTAAGTCCAGCAGAGCACAGCAGCACTGCGGCAGGCAAAGGCACACCTTGTTGGGGTCCCTCTCAAAACTGTGCTGTGAGAACCTACACCTCACTGCCCAGGGGTGACACACATCGACATGAAACAATGCTGGAGAACACTTTAGGCTGAGAGAGACCATTGTCTAGGGTTACAGGACACATGGATTGAGTAAGACTTCTGGATGGGATATTTAGAGGAGGAACCAAAGGCAGGGAAAGGGGTGGATTTAGGTGATTTCGGGAGGAACAAGTTTGAGAAGATAGGGCGATAAGGGGACAAAAAGGACTGATCACACGTATAGTTGGTTCTGCAGTACAATAGGCTGGTCATGTCCTGCACTCAATCTTATTAAATTCTGATTCTATTTTCCTGGGCAAAGGCCTCTATCCTATGTGCATGTACAAGAGTCAAACTGCCTGCACCTCAGTGAGATGACGGGTTAGTGAGAATATATGTCAGTCTGGCCAGGAACTGGAGCAAATGAGGGTCTGCATACCAGAAACTGGAGGGAGACCACAGATCAGAGGACTCGTGTGTCCATGGGGGCTGCAGCTGTAGTGTGGATGTGTGAGACAGTGTGATTGCTAATGAAGTCCAAGCTGGATCAGTCAGCAAAGCAGGTAAAGTAGCCTGGGAGCCAGTTGTATGGCTGTATGTCTCTGAAGTTAAGACCACGCAAGGAGGTGATGTCATGTGAGACCAGAGAGAAGGTTAAATTTTGCAGAACAAAAGATAACCAGGAGGCTTCTGCAGAAGTCTTACTAACTATTTTGGGGGTTAGCCAACTTTGAACATCTATATTACATAACTAGAGAAACCAGTGGTCTTTTATGGCTGACACAGACCACTGGGAGGCATGTCCTACAACTCTGCAGATTGAACAGTCTGTGCATGTGTAACTACATGCAAATTTAGTTAGGCTCAGTTTGGCAAAGAATCTACCTAGAAAAACATTGGTGAGCACTCAGTCTCTCCAATTTTACTCTGTATGGTAAAATCTAAATAAACTAAATCTGAGCAGAAGTCACATGAACTATTTTAACTGAGTTAGAACTCTACTTAATGCTGCAATCGATTTCCCATGAGGGTATATAGTTTTATCCTGATAGTCTTAATAGTTACGTCACTTTAAATGTTGTAAAAATTCAGTTAATATGCAAAAGCCAAAAGGAGAAACACATTGACTTCAGGATGATGTCACACAAAGGAATAGGAAATCAATTAGTCATGCTTTATTTAAAACATCTGTCATATGTAAGGTAATTTTGCATTTGACCTTTATCTAACCAGTCTGGCTTCATCATTCTTTATGGACTACTCATCTGGAAGTACACTGACTGAGTATACTGCATAATACTGTGGCTATATTCAGAAAGCAAAATGTTCCTGACTAATACTGGTTAGCTTTTACAGTCAAGACCAATTTGCCTGGAGTGGTTAAGAGAGAAAGCCTTCATCAGTTATGACAGAAGGGTTCCTCTGTATTCCACTTGTCTACAGGGACAAGTCGGGGTTTTGCTTAGTTCACAGAGAACCACAGTAACTCCAGCTTGTCAATGATGAGTCAGACAGATCTTTGGATTCAATCCAGAGTTCTGTCCTTGAAAATCCAGTCATTCTGACAGGAAAAAACGTTACCTCTCATTTGGCATCATCCTGCAGAAGAATGCTTAAGAGCAGATACTAAATTATGAAAATACTCAGTCCAAAACCAGATCAGCAAGCAGTACCTTAAATAAGTAAAATCATTCATGTTTAAGCAATGTGAATTGTTCTAAAACCATTGCCAATGGTATCTCCATGTATGATCTTAGGTGATCTGAGCAATCTGCAGGAATACCCCCTGGCTAACACTGAAGATCAGTGCATCAGATTAACTGTTCCTATGAAGAACTCCACATCCACTGTACCATGAGTTTAGGCTCCCTAACATATCTGGGGTAGACGGGACGCACTTTATATAAGATCTATAGATTGATCAAGATTAACCAGGAAAATAGCTCACTGTGTTAGTTAATATGAGGCCATATAATAAAGATAATTAATCAGCCATGCTTGACTATTTCTTTTTTCAGTGTGCATGCAATACTTATGGGTATATATATACGTTGAACTCCCTTTAAAAATAAATACTGGGTTCTTTCAACTCTTCCCAGACAAATAATATTTAGTGAAATTACATTAAAAAATCCTTCTTTTTCTATAAGCACAACAGAAATTGATCTCCTGAGGGATTATGAAAGCCTTGGCATATCTCATGATTCTAACTACATCAAACACTCACTTCTCTGTTGGTTGAGGGAGGGGATTGTCCCATTCTACTCTGCATTGGGGTGGCCTCAACTCGAGTGCTGTGTGCAGGTTTGGGTGCCACAATATGATATAAAGCTATTAGAGAGCAACCCAAGGATAGCTACAATGATGGTGAGTGGCCTTGAGGGGAAGCTGTATGAGAAGTAGCTGAGGTCACTTGGTCTGTTCAGTCTGGAGAAGAGGAGACTGACGTGAGACCTCACTGCAATCTGCAGTCTCCTTGTGAAGGGAAGAAGAGGAGCAGGCACTGATCTCTGTACTGATCAGTGACAGGACCTGAGGGAATGGCCTGAAGTTATGTCAGGGAAGGTTTAGGTTGGATATTAGAAAAAGGTTGTTCACCCAGAGGGTGGTTGGGCACTGGAACAGACTCCCCAGGGAAGTTGTCACAGCACCAGCCTGACAGAGCTCAAGAAGCATTTGGACAACACTCTCAGACACATGGTGTGACTCTTAAGGATCCTGTGCAGGGCCAGAAGTTGGACTTGATGATCCTTATGAGTCCCTTCCACCTCAGCATATTCTATGATTTTATGATTCTATACACTTACATGAACATACCCATGAACGCTGAGGTATAGTACATACATCAGTATTGTCTTTTGAAGAACAGATAGACCGCTAATTATCTGATTTAGTAATTTTTGTACCACACAATAGTTCTTCAGATAGACCACTCTGACTTCTTCTTTCGTAAAAATTAGCTGACATTAAAATAAAATTAAAAAGAAGCCACTCTACTATTACTTTAATCAGAAATAAACTGAAGCAAAGTCCTATTTCACTTTCAAGAATACGATGACATATTTTGTTAGGAGAGATATTCCCTTAGCCATTCTTTTTCCTAATTCAACTGACCTTGAATCTTTAGTGAAAAAAGAGAGTTTTTTCCACAATACATTGTTGGAGATCCAACACAGTATTCCCATCCATCATAAATTCATGGTGTTTGCAATTTTAAATACATTCTTATCACAGGCAGGCAAAGTCAATATTTACTAGAAAGGAGATTTTTAAAACCTCTAAATGATTAATTATGCATCCTAGAACACTTACTGACATTTGTTTAAGTGGAATAAAAATTCCTGAAGCTCTGGCACTGGAAGCAGCACTGGGAAGAGTAACAATTTGCATCAAGGATTTTTGAATATGGATGCTGTTAGATCTATGACCTCATTCCAGTACTAAAGATTGTTCATCTTAGAATCCAACCTGAGATAAGACTCTTTGTTATAGCTCCAGGACACACAGAACAGAGCTTGCTATATATAGAGTCTGCAATTCAGCTGGCTTTAATACCTTGTCCTTCCTCATCTGGGTTTCCTCAAAAGTAGAATAATTCTATCAGACACTAGTAAAATAGACAGCAGAAAAAATACATTATTCCATTTCCTCTTGATTCTTGAAAGCCATCTCACAACTCATTCTCAATTTATGCTGAGATTTGAAAATGAGACTCAGAAGTCAACTAGAGTAGCACTAAACCCTGCATGAATATAATCGATCCCTCACTATCTTGACATATGAAAATGTAATGGATGTGAGAGTCTCACTTCTTGTGTTTACATCCACATGGTATTCAATCAATTATCCACATGATTTCCCATATTCTTAAGTCAAAGCTTCCATATCTTCATCTCATAACAGCAGCTGTAACACCCAACCCTTTTGGACAACCTGCCATAGCCTTAGCCTAAACTCAGAACACTGAAAGAGTGCAGCTCCTGGAACTAAAATCCAAAATATGAATCCTGAGATATTAAGGCTCTTGAAGTCTATCAATGACCTATGACATATGTAGAATATATACATAACATTTGTGCTTTCCAGCAGAATATTTCCTCAGTTATTCAGACTCAATGGGCCTAAGCAGACAATGAGCAAGGCAGAGAACATCATCTGCAAAAATGTACTGTTGCAGGCTTCTGAAGATATAAGGTAATTGAAAGTAACCTGATCAAAATGAATTCAAAAGAGTACTAAAACCCTTTCCTATCCATAACATATATATTAAACACTTTGAGCCTGTTCTTTGGAGAAATATAGTTCCAAATCAGAGGAGCACTTATTGCATTTGTAGAATGCTGCCATGGAGTATCTGCATGTAGTCTGCCTCCATACAGGTGCTAATACTCATTCTTTCCATTAGCTTTGTATTAACTTCATTAACAAGGGCACAACTTAGGAAAGACATATGAAATATAAAGATAGGTATGACAAATACATGATAGAAATGATAGTCATTGCATAGGAAAAAAACAGCACCTGTTCCAGACGACATCAAAATTTCTTTCTTCTCTTAAACTGATTATCAAGTTAAATAAGGAAGTCAATCAGTGTGAAATCAGCTATTGCATTAACTACAGCTGGGCAAAACCAATCCACTGAGCAGGTTTTTTCAGAGCCTTAAAGATTGATCTTTATCAGGCATAGTGCAAACCTTAAATGGAATCTTTGTAACATCTGATTTTTAACACATAGAACTATTATAATGTGAGATGTTCAAATGTTTTTGGCATAGCATAGAAAATCTGAATAAAAATGATATTAGATGAAACTATTGTGTGGTACAAGAATTACTAAATCAGATAATGTTATTAACTAAGGACAGTTTGAGTATAAATCCTCTATTCTATGCTCTAGCTTATTGGAACAGTAGGACAAAAAGAAGCTTTCCAACAATAAAAACACAGAATTAATGCCTTAATTTCTTCTCTCAGCAACATGTCATATTTGAAATAAATAATATCAAAACAGAAGTGTGCTACTCAGTACACATTTCATTTGCTGTGCTTTGCCAACAGAGGTCAGAATTACCTCAGCAGCATCCAAAACATTACTATGAGCATGACTAAAAATACTTTTATCACCACAAAATTACTTTCACAAAGGCAAATAAAATACTTTAACTAGAGGCTGAAGTTTCACAGCACCATACTACAAAGGTCTCGCAAAGCTTTTGGCTATGTAACAACAATATCACGACAAAGTTTCCTGAACACTGTTACTGAAATAACTACAAAGGTCATATCCATCACATGACTGACAAAGTATTTGGTAAGATATACTAGCAATCATTTGAGTCACTCAGAAAAAATAAATTCATCCAACATGATGCTTTTCATTAAGCAAAATAATTTATGACACATAGCTTAGAAGGCAGAATGTAATTACAGTAAAAATATTCAGTAAATTTGGAGTCTATTTATGTTAGAATTCCTTATTTAAATCCATTAGGAGTCATTGTTTCTAGTCTATTTAAAATGTAGCCTTATCAAATGTAGAAATGAAATCCAAGACTAAGAGGTTTAAATGACACAGAACTTTCTACTATAAAGGAAGACTTGGCTGATGTTGAGTTTCAAACAGCTTAAAAAGAACAATAACCCATCGCTTATTTCCAGATGTATCTAAAGTGAACATTGTGTCTTATAATTTTCCAAAATCCAATTAAACACTACAAAGAAATATTCTTTGTACTCCAAATAGTTTTACTGTGGAATGTTTTTTAGAAAATGAACCCGACACCAACTCCATAAGTATTGCAAGCGCTCCATAGAATTGCAGCTCTGTGGATCATGAACTTTTCAGCAATATTAAAATAAAAATGCTAAATTTGGGGGAATATATTTCAAGAATTATCTTTCAGCAACTTTCTGCTCCTTTAAATTGAACTGATAGGATACTCCACAAAATCTGTTTTGGCAAATACCTTTATGTAAAATATATCACAGGACTCAGCCATAACAGGAATAATTTAATGTTCTTTCTGAACTGCCTGTTTGGTAAGAGATATCTAGAGAACCCAAATTTGTTTGCAAATATTCCTCCTAATACCACAGATTTAAAAAAAACAGTGGAGAAGATATCCCAGTTCTACAATAAGACACCATGCAAAATGATTCATCACAACTCTCTCTCTATAATCTACTATGTATATTATGGTACCTGCAGGACTCATGGAACAATTACTCTGATTTTTTCAGCTGTGTTTAATTCAAATAGTATTCCTAAATCTTTATATAAAACAGTAGGAAAAGAACAATCCCTAACTAAATACCTTAGGTACTAAATTAAATGTAACATGCAAGGTTAAACTGCCCTACAACAAAAAAAAAGGGAAGTGATACAACAAAAAAAGTTACAAAATGCATGAGTGGATGGCAGATTCCACCTTGCTTTCCTTTATTGTAAGTATAAATCTTTTTTTCCCATTACAGGTCATACATTTGCAGAGAGGAAGGGATCCTTGTTTGTGAAAGCTCTAGAGAGGTGTAGGTTTTTAGAAAATCATGGAGATGGGAAGGCCTCTGACCTACATGAGCTAGGTTCTCTAGAAGCTACTTAGTATTAACTGTTAAAAGAATCCAGACCCAAACCCCCTGAAAAACAGACCCCAGCTGAATTTACCTTATTCTGAATTCACTTTAAATTTCAATTATCTTTAATCTTGGAAAGAAAGATCTTTTACTACATCTTATTCTAAGGTCACTTTTAACAAGCAGATTTGACTTGATAAAGCCATCATTTCACCAAAGGGGGCACAACCGGATTTCAAGTAGTAAGAAGAGGGATGTTTTCCCCCAAGTGCTGAAGACTGACTAAACTACACTCGATTTGAAGCCATACTAGAAAATCCATATATATCCTTCTAGAGGAATTAAATTTAAAAAGTGGCCAAGGCCCAACTAGTTGGTAGTGCATGGCTGGTCCCCCATGGTCGCACTACCCAGGCAAAGAAACTCATATACATCTGTCTGACACAGCTTAAGTTAGTACAGTTCAAGGAAAATTTCTTTTCTAGGGTGAGGAGGTTGTAGTAGAAGTTAAATGTTTAAAAACCATCTAGTTACTAGAATATCCATCTCTTCTGGATTTTCCAGAAGCCACCTGAAAAGAGTACAAAGTAATCTGAAGAAACCTGGCATCTTAAAAGACATGAGAGCTCACCCGAAATTTATACGAAAAACCTCCATTGACAACACACAGTTTGAAAAAAATATTGTACCACAGCATTACTCCTATAATGCTGATAAATGAGACACTGAATTAATTTGGGGTACATTATTAGCATAAAGATTCCACACAGCCACAAGTCCATACAGACTTTGATCATGCCAGTTCAGAGCAGACTGAATACACAGAGAATCTGTAAACATTTTCAATAAAAGTGTAATCAAACAAAGCTGGAGGGTAATTTCTCCTTGGGCACAGAAACAGAATACCAGGATGCAGTTTATGGTTGTAGAAATTCTAAAACTACACCAAATCCAACAAAAAAAACTTCTAACCTTTTTTTGTAAAACAGAAAACTTTAACAGTTCAACCAATGAAGGAATAGATTCTCATTACAGTGAAATACAATTTTTAACGTAGTTGATCATGTAGTTCTGCCACATAGAAGACAAAGCTTTAGGGGCAGTCCAGGGAATGAAATCATTTCAGAACAGCTTGGAGACTTTTTTAAATGGCAAGATGAATTTTACAGCTTCAGTTTTGTAGCCATCACAGTTACAAAAATCTTCACATAAAGGCAGTGGTACAGAATTGGTACAGGATTGTCTTCTTAAGTTTGCAAACTGAAAGTAGTTTTTGGCTTTCCTATATCACCTAGTCACTCTGAACAACCTAAAATCCCTAACAGATTCTCCAGACAATCATGTTTAGACAGTAGAGTTTTTTGTAATTGTCTTCCATGTAACAGAGGCACAATTATTTCAGCCCTCATTTACAAAACGGCAGTGGACAGTCTGGGATCTAGAATGTTTACATACTGTTGAGATCAAAGTAAAATTGAGATCATTAAAGCTATCTGGCTCTGCTTAGCTTCCAGAAAATGTGTCACGGGTTGTATGCAAGTGAGGACTCTCCATTCTGCCAGATTCTGAATGCCATGTCACCTCAACTCTGAGCTATCTAGGAACTCAGGCTGCACCAGCAATAGTAAACTAAACATATTTGGAACTATTTTCTGGCACTGAGGTCATACTGGCATAGAATGCTCCACACCTACACTACTCAAACCTTCTAAACAGGATAGCTGCATCCAGATTGTCTATCAGGCCCTTCAGCTGTGCCTGGTAGCTCTTCCCTTGGGAGAATGCCACATGGCACCTTCCAGTACCCAGAAATGTTCTCTGGCACATTAAAGTTAGATGCAGCCTCACATTCCTGTCAGAAATTTGGCAGAAGCGTGTCTCTCAGCAGCAGCATTATCAGCTTAGAGGATGCAAGACCACCACTGTTTGAGTTTGGGTCCAGAGAGATCATAATGAGCCTCTGTCCCATGGTTCATGGGTCTGCTTTATGCCTTTGATTCTCTCAGCAAAGCACACAGAAGGCAGAAGCAGTGTTACACTGACCCCAATTCCTTTTATAGCTCCTTGCTTGACTGCTTGACACCAGGATAGAGGGTAAGGAGGAGGAAAGTTGTACATGTGAATATCCCAAATACACCACTGTTGTTAAGTTCGTTTCTTCTTTTCTCCTTCACACGCACACTCATACTGATGGAAATTCCTAGCAGTGCATCCATAATTGCATAGTACACCTGCAAGGCAGTCTAGGAGTCTTATTCTGGTAAAAACTTAAGAAAGGAATCCACAACGGACTCAGAATGACCTTATTCCAGGAAAATATTGCTAATGGGTACAGCAGCATGAATCTCTTCAACTTCTTAGCAGAAAAACCACCAAAAAAAGAAGTCTTTTTTTGGTTCAAAAAAGCAAAGGTAGGTATAGATCTGAAAAACCTTCACATCAAGAATACCCACATTTAAGTTCTAGAAACAGAGACTCTTGGGAAAAAACTCCAACTTATATAGAAGGAACCCAAAAGTGACTGGGTGGGAAAAAAGAATTAATCCCACCAACACAAAACAGTCTGAAATTAAAGATAGCCAAAGCCTTACTAAACTGACAGATTTCTCACTTCTGATTTCCCAGCCATCACAAACCACGGAGAAAGATGCCTTCTTAGGTGAGAGGGACCTAGTTAAACATTGGAAATTTGTCCCACTTATCAGAGATATTATTTTCCATAATTAATTAGGTGGTCTCTCCAGAAGGAAGAACAAGTTTCTGTCTTATGAGAACAGGTCAAGGATGAAAGTGAGAGTTGGATATTTAAACCCATGATGAAGGATATCCTGGAACTAGGCATTTTCATAGTGCCAGCCTGTCATACTGTCTCTGAAATTCCCTTAAAAATGGAAAAGAAAGGGAAGTAGAAATCAGGACATTTAAACAGAAAAAAAAAGGAACTCCAGTGCCTCATCACAGTTAAGGCAGGGCAGAAGACACATTCTATTGATCTCTGAGAGAAAGTTTCAGCTTCTGGAAGGCTGAGGTCATAAAATCAAACTATAGAATGTTGTCCTAAATCTCCTACTCACAATTCATAAGCCTAGAGTAGGTCAAATTGTTTGATAGTGTATTCAGAGCTTCTAGGAATTCGAATCTTTAACTGGATATACTGATCTGAAAGATTAGCCAGCTTCCAATATGGTAGACAGAATTTCATATCACTTTGTTTATGGATCACATGGTGGCAGAGGTATATTTCCACATCTAATCATCACAGTGAGATTAAAAAGGTGCTCCTGTCCACCTGAGCATGGGAAACTGTCACTGAAGATACTTGGAGTCATAAAGAGTCCAAACTACAGGATTATATACTGGAATTATTCGTAACTAATTTTAAGTTAAATTTCCCACAGATAAATCACATTATGGAAAAAAACTGTCTTACGAACCAAGAGACATAAATGACCTCTGTTGATTTAAAGATAAAATAGCATTGAATTTTATCATTTGATCTATTCTTCAAGTTCAAGATGGACCCCACTTTCTTTCAAACTTAAAGTAGCTAGTTTACCATTGATTTATTACGCAATAAAAATGGAACTGATTTCTTGGCCCCTGTCACACAAAGTCGAAGGAAAATGGGAATGGTTCTGTGCACCAATGGGGCTGGGAGAAAATACTTAAGCAGAACTTTTAACCAATGCCAGTACACAGATATGGAACAAAAGTAGAGTCCTCCTATTCTAAACATAACTTTGATAAATTCAAAGTGATTTCGATTATTATTTCTCTTTACTTCTGGAAAAAAAAAGATCAAAATTCAGTTTATTTTAACTGAGCTCCTACTAGTTCAATTCTGCAATTATAAGCATTAAAAGATCATAAAGACTTGCTAGCAGGCTGTACCTTCTTCTTTACAATTGTATATAGTGGATGAAGTGAATTACAGGCACTGCAGGTCAAGGAGTTCTGATTTCAGCTGCATGGTCTTATGTGTGCAGAAATCAATCAACCACAAACTTCTGGTCAACCACAAGATTAAGAAGAAGAACTCAAGTTAGTCATACTATAAAAGTTATAGTATAATAAAATTATTTTTTAATTCCTCATTTACTATTTCTAGTGATGTGCTTCACTGTGAAATAAAAGGAGTATATAGTTCTAAACTTAGACCCCAACCCATGTATCTCAAATGAAATATAAAAGAAAAATAATCTATATGTATACAATCCACAGTTAGAAACTAACTAGCTCTTAGCACACTGTATAATGCAACCTTATTTTAAATTGAAATAATTTTAAATATAGTTATTGCAATATGCAAAGACAGACATCTGCAAACACAAGATGAACTCAATTTCTACATGCTCCTCCACATACTGTGGAGGGTTTTGTAAAGAAGTATAGGCCTATAGTATTATTCACTTCTTCCCAAGGCCATTCTCGTCTTTGGAAATCATTTTCATACTTAGACATTAAGCTACATCAAGCAGAACTCATATTTGTAACTCATTTGAAGAAGAAAGTTTCATATTCTCCAAAAGACAATATGTGGATTTTATCCTTACAAAGGTGACCATTTAGTCTTACTATATGGAACACAACCTAAGCATTGAATGAATAGGATATTATACCAAAGTCAACATAGTAACTATCAAATCATCATCAATATTTCAGCATTGTAAAGACAGCAACATAAAATTAGGTTTTACTACGACATTTGGTACTATACTATAAAACATGAATTATGCATAAAATATTTTGAAGTCGAATGAGAGAAGTTACTTTGTCAATAATTCAGGCAATAAAAGAACAGCAATTCCGCATGTTTTAAGAGTTTCCAACAGCATTTGATACTATTTTTATTGGCTCTATTGCTATTTCTTTATTCTTGTAGTTAAGATGAAAACATAAAATGAGGGGAAGTTATAGCTGTATAATACATGAATAAAACAATGAAATTTTTTCCCTGACATTTTCCTGAATTCTATTTATGTAAGGGGATAAGTTTCTTTAAATAAAGCTATCTTTTCAGGATGAAAGAAATCAAAATAAAAACATTTGACAGACTTAAGTCCAAACCATCAACATAATTACTTCACAATTGTTACTGAAAGAAAAAAATAATTTAACTTCCAAAACAAGGGACTGAAGTATCTTTTAAGAGTGGAAGCTGAGACTTATAGCACTGTTTCGGCTAGAAAAGGCTCGGGGAGGATCTCACAATAAGTGTACGATGGGAGGGTGTAGGGAAGGCAAAGCCAAACTCTCCTCAGTGGTGCCCTGTGGCAGGAGAAGAGGCAACAGACAAGAAGTTCAACACATGAAATTCCATACACGTTTTTACTGTAAAGGTCATGGAACACTTGAGTGGGATGCCCAAGATGCAGAGTGTCCATTCCTGGGGGTACTCAAAATCAGGCTAGACAAGCTCTTCTAGATGACCTCTGCAGATGACCTCCTGAGGTGCCTTCCAAACATCTGCTCTTCCATGATATACATTAATTTTACATGAAGATGTATTAATTTTTTTCACTAAGAGGTCCACCTCTTGATGTCATGCATAAAAGTACATATAATTGAAAATGCATCTGCAATATTTTTTCTTCAAATCCAGAGAATTCAAATTCTCATCTTCAACTATACAGAGCTTCATCTAAAAAACAAATCTAGACATCAGTAAGCAGACTGCATCAAGAGTAACTCACATATTATAGTGATGGAGTAAGTATACCCAGTCAATCCCAACCAGCCAGGTTTTTTCCTTTCTAACATAGGTAAGGCAGGTGCACCTCACATTCCATCCTACATAAACTTCCTAAGAAATGTGGAGCTAGGATGCATTAATAGTATCTCAGCTGCTTTTGGCAGTCCTAGAGAGGTATGTAGGAGATACATTGAACTGCATTCAATACTGCCATAAGGTCCTCAGATTAATCACTGGCATAAGAGTAATGAGACTGGTCAGAAGTTGATCAAATGATTTACACCAAAATAAGACCACAATACATAACTGTCCACATAAACTTGCAACATACTTATTTCTTTTCTCCTGAAAATCTAAAAGTTTGTGGCCCAGACAGCAAGACAATTTGAACAATTTCATCTTTTCAGAGTGTTTGTGACAATGTAGGTAATGGACTGACCGGAATAACAGAAGCACTATTCCACTAAAAGATAACTCCCTAATTTTCAGAGGCTGAAGGAACTTCTAGGAAGCAGAACTACTTTACTGTGAAGCTATTTGTGAAGAATACCACCTTTAACAATAACAGACTGCAGTGGAAAACAAAGGGAACATGCAACTATCTCTATCAACTCATAATGAAGAAAGTAACAGATCAGGAAAGTTACTAAACTGGTATACCTTAAATTAGTCAATGAGGAAATAATACTATCAAAGAGAAAGGGAGGAGAAAACCACTTTAGTCCCAACAGTCTCGCTGCTTAAGAATTTGAGTAACAGTAGCAAGTAGTAATTGATTACAATCAATTCTTTGGCCAAGCTTCAGCACCAGGAGAACTTGCAGCTGAAGATATGGTTGCCAGAAAAAACAGAATGTGTATGGTAAGAATGTAACTGTGAAGGCTTACAGAATATATGAAATGGACCCTTGTAATCATCTCATTCAACTACTTTCTCTGAGATGGGAAAATTTCAAACCTGGAGCTAATTTTGGGGTTAGTTCAGTTTGCTTGGGAAATTGTGCAGTCAAGTTTTAAGTATCTTCAGTCTTGGATATTTCACCATCTCTCTTGCCAATCTTTTACAGTTTGATTACCCTCACTGTGATTTTTATCTGTAATACCCAATCATAATTTTCCTTGTTGCATTTTGTCTCTGTCCCCATTTTCCCCTTGCTGTGCACACCAGATAAGAATGGTGCCCTTTTTGACACCAAAAGAAGTAGCTTAGTTGAGGACACCTTAGTGAGATCTGTTTAGTCTTCTTTTCTTCAGTCTGAACAGAGTTGAGCTCTTTCAACTTCTTATATGCCAGTGCTCTGACTTGTTAATGATCTTACTGTGTTTCTTGCTTCTGGATTTTCCCCAGGTTTTTTTGTATCTCCTACAATGAAGTCCAAAACTGTACAAGTCTTTGAACAGAGGTGAACAGGTACTTCCCTCAACTTGCCAGCTATGTATTCTGTTAGCCTTCTCTGCTGCGAGGCCACATTGTTGACTTATGTTCTCATCACAGATGGCAGACAGGTTAGCCAACTACAAATTAGCCTTGGTAAATCCATGTTGATTCCTTCATTCACGCTCTTGTCCTTTATGTACTTGGATATGCTGTCATCAAGAAAATACAGATACCCTGATGGGACTGAAGATAAAAAAAACTGAAGATGATTCAAGAAAGGAAAAATCATTTTACATTCTTTATTCTAGACACGGTTTAATAGAAGTCCATGATTATAAGGGCTGTCTTTCAAATCTTGATCTTACTTCTTTATTTGTAGACTGAAGCCTAGGTATTGTCCATCAATTCACTAATGTGAAGCCTTTTGAATTTCCCAGGTCTCTTCTAAAGAGACGGGCATACCAAAGTGTAAGCAAATACTACCTGGATAAAGCCGAAAGCCTACCGTGTTCTGTGCTCTCTCTTCAGGTTCCCATGACCTGACATTTTTTTCATTCATTATAAAGTGCAGTGTTGCTTTTTTCTAAGGCCTAGAATATTAAAAGGACAATGCATACAGGATAGGTAATACAGATCTTTCTCCTCAGGTTAAATAAGTTAAATACCTATGAACAAATACACATACATTGCATTCCCAGAATCAGGCACCTCAGCTAACACTCAGCAGAGTAATCTAAAAAAAGAACTCTATGCTGCTCCTTAAATCTAGTCAAGAGGAAATTCTAAGATATACATGTTTCTGAAAACACCTCTTGTTTCAAGGACAAGGCATCTCAAAATTCAAGAAAAATGTCCTCCATTTACAAGCCATAGATTGCAGGGTCTTTCAGAAATATAAGGAGCCATCTCTTCTTCCCAAAGAACTCAGAAAAGCTGACTTCTTTCTCTTCAAGGTGCTCAGTGGTGGTGGCAAATCCTTAGAAAGGGAAATGAGAGCATTCATCTGGGAAATACCCTAACCTCCAGTCCCTTAACTAGTGAAGGACTGTGTGTTTTGTATCTGGATAATTCTAGATAAAATACAGAAACAATCATCAGAATAATAAATCCTGGCACGGACTTTGCAACAGAATGTTTCAAGCATGAAAAAGAGCAAGGATTTTCTCTCAGTAACTTATAACAAGTCTTAATGATAAAGCCTACATTGAATTATGCATTCATGCAAATGGCTTGTGTTTTTAATGACAGATAGTTTTATTAAAATCTGTCAAACAAAACTAAGAAATACAGTGTTTATGGCAAGATATCCACTAAAAAAACAAACAAACAAACAAAGAAGTATGGAGTCACATCAAAGGAAAATTAAGACATCTGAATTTTGCCTGCAGTAGCTTTCAGAAGTAATCCAAGAAATGTGCCCTATTTTCATGATTGGCTTCTTTCTTGGATTTAAGACTGAGCGATTACTCTTTATCAGAAAGGATAAAATAAACATTATCCTACACTCCATATGAACTGATATCCTTACAGACCCAAATAACAATTAATTCCAGGTTCTACTATTCCTGGTCCTCCTTGCGCAAAGTCGGAATGGAATATTTCACAGTCAGCTCAGAAGAGAGAACAGTCAAAGGATCTAGAATACTTCAGCGTTAGATTTATTGTTACCAAATGAGGAGAAAAAGTGAATGGAAGTGAACTTCATTCAGTTGTGTAGATTTTAGCTGTGAAAAGAGCAGTGAGCATATTCACAAAAGAGTACGATTGTGCTGTGAGAGCATATGAGACAAAGCTGGGAAAAGGTATGGGAGCTGTGTTAACTTAGAATTCTAAGGACTGAGACATTTGCCTTATGGGATTAAAGGTTTAAAGTAACAGATCTTCTCATTGCTAACAGCCTGATCTGTCAGAGTTCAAATTTACCAATTATCCTGAAGCCAGCTGTCTGTACTATTTTCTTCTATATTTAACAGTCTTGAGAAAATGTTAACTTTCTAAATTAATATGATTTGCAAAAGACAGGGTAAACTACTATCAAGTAAAAGACTCACTTTAGGAACACACATACATCTTTCACTCTCACTGAAGAGTCTCCTTGCTTGTACTATCTCACACTATACACTTGTTCCTGAAGAGCAGCTACAGTTTTAAAGAAGGTATTTCAGTACTTTTATCCATTCCAGTTTTAATCGCTTTTTCTTACTTTATTTCTCCCCATGACAAATAAGAAGCTTCCGCTGTAAGTTTCCATAATCCAGATGCATATCCCTTAGGATGCCTACAGAAATATATTTGTCAGCTTTATTAAATTCGTGCTTTATCTTGAATTCTGCAAATTCCAATCAACCAATTTTAAAGTCTTTGCTCACAAATTAATGTATAGTCTTACACTGTCATCTTTAATACAGACTAAAATTGAAGTTCAGTTGAAAGCATCCCCATTAAAAATTGGATTTTAGGGCAAAAGATCAAGATAAATAGAGAATAATTTCACACTAAAACTTGGTCTGATATTAATAATATGAATGAGAGGACAAACATTAATTATCCATGTAGGACTTGCTCAAATATTAAACAAAAATGCTTGTTGATCTATTCATTAAAAAAAAAATGATAATAACAATTTCAAACCATCTTCTGAATTTCGTTCAATTTTAAATCTAACAAAGAACAACAGCTTGGATTTACTTTGACCACAACTGCCACACTTTAGAAGGCAAACCCCATGTATAGAAGATTTTTGGGTGATGGGTAACGTTAGATCCATTTAAATTAAGCCTTAATGTACTTGATTAATCTGTTATCAGTCAACTGTATGATGTTTCACTGACATTGCTTCTTGTCATTTCCAATACACTGTCTATTATGCTTTCTAGGAATTTTCAATCATGCACTTCACTAAACATATTCATAAACACCTGAATAGGAAATAATTTAATCCACCTGCCATGGGATAATGTAATACAAAACTAATGCATGATGCGCTCATTCCAACTGTTTAAATATCATACTCTTCTCAGAATAGCAATGCAATACTCTGAAGATGTGCTTAAGTTCCTGCTCACTTCAATATCCTTGGTAATGTACTGAAAGGGAACCATCTCTTGATCGTGGAAGAATTTTGTTTCTCAGGTATGATCTCAAGGATCACCCTCTGAAGGTGGTTTCGTAGATTCACTGCAAATTGTATCTTCAATATGGAAAGACAAATAGGATGGTTCTCACAGGTCCAGTGTAAAACAAAGATCTATTCCAAAACATGGACACCTAAATATCAAGTGTAAGTTATACATAAACATGTTAGGTGCTGCCAATAGTCAGTAATTTTCACTACAGTGAAAGTCAGATTATCACTAGGTTTGATAAAACTTCTGAAAATTAAATGGTAAACCTGTAGACAAGGCGTGATTTTATCAAGAGAAAGCAGCACATATTAGAGCAGCAATCTTCTATCATGAGAAAATTTTCAATGATCTGAGGATCTCCTTTAATATTAAATTATTTTTTAAATTATTGAAAATACGTCACAACTTACTGTCTTAATACATCATTTAAGTAAAAAAAAAAAAAATTCATTATTTGAGATGTCAAGAATAGATCCTGGTGTATAGTGCTAGATCAGCTACGTGGTTAAGTAACAGATTTTGCCCCAACTACCTGCAGATACTGACAGATTAGAATTCTCCTGGGTGTTTCAAAACAAAATGTACTAGGGACCAGGATGTGTCCCAGGTTCCAACTGTATAAAAGACATTATTTTTATTACAGATTATCAGAGAAGAGGAACACAAATACTAAGATGCACCTACTGAAAGTTGCATGGAACTGAATACCAAAATGCAGACATCTGAGGAACTCTAGACAGACTCTAAATAAATAAGAACCGCTTGCCCATACTAAGAGATGTGAGAAGAAATTACAATTTTGGCACACACTTCTTTTGTCATCTTGAGAAAAATTTGAGATAAACTGTTGGGAACTTTTCCATTAGTGTTGCTTGCCAATACTGTGGTTTTGTGGGATTAGGAGTATTCTTACTCTATGCTGCTAGAGAATTTAGGTTCCTTGAGCTTTCTTGAGATCTCTCAATTCTTTGAATAGTATAAACAGAAGTATATGTATAGAGTGGTTATCTAAAGAATCTGATGACAAATTCTTCATACTCAGTTCTTTATATATTTTGTCTTTAAAATTTTATTTTTATTCTTAAAAATATTCTTTACTTGTCAAAATGTTTAATTTTGTTTAACCCATTCCTGCAGATTATCAAGGTTTTACTATAGTCTAATCCTGTCTTATAAAGTATTTTGCAATAGATCCCAGTTTTTCAGTATCTGTCAACTGGGCTAATGGACTTTTATTTTCTTCCTCCAAAATGAAAATACGCAGCAGAATCAAACTTGGCATGTCTCTAAGTGACAACTTATTTCAAGACACTGAACAAAGAAAACAAACAGGTTGGAGGAATATGGGAGCTTTCAGACCAATCTTTGTTGAGGTTCATATTCAAGCTAATGCAATGTTTGGTTTTTTCAATGTTAAGGTTTTAAGAATGACAGTATCATTCGATTTACTTAAATCTGATTATATGTTTAAAATAAAAAATGTTGCACATCCTGCATTCCTTTCATTATCCAATTTTATAATTCTCTTTTAAGATGGAACTTAGTTTTTCATAAATGATCATTCATTAATTATTAATTCTTAGTACTCAGGTTCTAGATAATTAATGATTTTTTTCATCATATTCCAAGTTAAATGATAGTAAAATATTATATTAGACTTAAAGAAAGCAATATTTATTGTCATATTTTTCCTTTCTGAAAACTATACACAATACCAATGGATGAGTTCAGGTCTTCAGTTTTCTTTAAAGAAGAATTCTCAGATATGGCAAACATTTTCCAGCTAATACCCTTAATAAAATAAAACATCCAGCATATATATAAAAAGAGCTACTTATGTAGCATGTATTCTGAAATTTGCATTTTTTGGGTGGAGAAATTTTACAAGGTCTTCTCCCATTGTTCATCAGTCAACTACTTTGAGAATGTATCTTCCATTGTCAAGATGGATTTATAAAAGTGTTGAATGTACTGACATTCTGAAACTATTTCTCTACTTGGAACATTACCAGTGCAGCAGTTCTAGTGTAATACAACCTGCACCATACATATATGCTGAATGTGAGCAAAACAGTGCTTTCAATGGCACAGAAGAATTCGCCCATTCGCTCTCCAGAGTAACTAAGCAAACCAATACAACTAACTTCATTTACTGAAGGATTTATTTTTTCCTTTTAGATATACGTCTGTATACATACATACAAATAAATGCCCTTTCTCCCCTTTTCAACCAAAAACTTTTCGATTCCAACTTTTCAAGCATTTTCATGCATGATTTTTTTGAAAAGTCACTTAATTCTTAAGATTTCTAAAACTATTTCCATACTACTTGACTGCAGCATTCCCTTCATTCTACTATAATAATCAGATTTTCTTTTATAAATAGTAAGTTCCTTGAGTATACTATTTACACATTAGTGCACTCTAAGACTCTGTTCATCCTACTATGCAGAATTAACGAAATAATGGTCTTCTGTATAAACTATGCTAAAAAGCTACTGCCCATCAGTAAAAAGCAGATTCAGATATGCTATTTCTCTGGCTAACTTCTCTATGGATGGTGAATTCAGCAAGTGCTCTAGCAACACTGCCTACTCTTACGCATTACCTCCACTCTCCAGTGTAAAATCACATTTTACTTTGTTTATGCCTAAAACTGCTTTAAGTTGAAAAGTCACATGTCAGACTTCTAAGAAAGGAGCTTTAGAGTAAAAGAAGAAAATAAGGGATGAGGACAGGAAATCTGAATTAGCACATGAAGGGAAATTCACAGGAAATTAAAATAAAATTAAATGAGAAGACAGAAAAGAGGACCCAACTCATACAGGAAAGACATGAAATTTGGAGAGGGGGTGTAGAAATAATTAAAATAGCTGAGGAAAGACTGGCAGTATTAGCCTCCCAAGGGTAAAATGAAGAGCTGTGAAAGGACACAAAGAAACACAGAATATTTGGAATAAAGGCTACAGTTAAGAAGATAGTTGGACAGACTATAAGACTTGAACTTTTATCAAGTGACCAGAAACACTTGCTAGTCACACTGCCAGAACACATTTTTCTAAAGTGAATGTCATGATAACTGGGCAAATGTCAGCAACACTTCAAACAAAATAATAATGTGCACAACCACCGGCTACCTGTACCAAGCATTCTGGTCAAGCACATGGAGTTCTGCGCAGCACATCCTGAAGTGCCATTTCTCATTGACCCACATAAGGTTCATCTAGTCAGTGGCTTACAAGCTTGATAAGGCCAAAAGATGACTTCTTTGCCATGAATACTTCGGGTCTTAGCCCCATGAGTTGCTATCATGCAGCTGGCCAGCTGTGATGCAAAAATTGAAGAAGTCTAATGTATCTGAGTGTTGACACCAAAAACATGATGGAATTGCTAGTTTAGCACGGCTTTTTTACAAAAGAAAAGTAAATTTTATATATATAAAATTATGTAAAAATGTTATAAGAAATCACACTGAAAAGTCAAGAAATAGCACAAATAAGTTATGCATTTTTTTTCATCATTAAACCTGCCTCAGACTGTCTGTGTAACCTACTCTAAAGGTAGGTCATGATTCTGTACCAACAGAGACTGCTAAATGTGAAGTTAAACAGAAAGGGAAATATATTCTGAATGAACTAGAGGACTGCATGGAAAAAATGAAGAAATCCATCTGCAGGGTACTGCAATATTGCCCTAGAGATGTAGATTTTTTGTCTGACAGTAGGAAAGTCTCTTAAATCTAATTTTGCAAGAATGATCATCAAGTGTGTAACTTTCAGAGTGCCCACTTCATATTCTGAGTTTTAAATGCAAAAGCACTATTTGCAGTTGCCCTGCTAGTCAGAGGAAACTGCACTTTGCACTTTTAAATGGTTTGTGATGACAAATATTCTGCAAAATTGTAAAGCAGGTTTTAGGTGTTTTGAACCAGACATCTAAAATTACTCAATGATGTTGACCCTAGTGTCTCAGGGCTTCACATATCCATTTGTAAAGTGGAGTAATAATACCCTGTCATCAAACAAGGTTGTTTTTGAAAATAAATGCATTATACTTGCAAAACTCCACTGTGAAATAAGGGAGGAAAAGAATTCTCTTTACAGAGGCACCTGCAAACTGTGCACTAAAGGCATAAGCTAACAGTTACAACGAGAAAACAAAATACCAAAAAAACAACTAAGAAAGCACCATTCCTCTTGTACGATTAAAGTGGAGTGAATTTTACCTGAAGAACACCATGTGGTAATGTACGACATTCAGTGATGCACACAATCTGCCACCAACATGTCACAGTTCATGGGCAGACTATCTGCAGACAAATATGGGTACACAGACAGGACTGTCTGCAAAAGCCAGTTTGGATCTAATAGCACTTCTTAGCCAACTGCACGCGTTTATAATGCTCCCAAAACTAGCTAATGTCTGGAAGAACTGTAGGCACATTTGCATGACACTGAATCTGAGCTAAATCCTGCTAAACCCAAGCTCACTCTGTCTAGATCTAGGCTGGGTATTATTACTCCACACACGTAAATCTAAAGAGAACCATCTATAGATTATTAGATGGCTCTGTTGATTCTGACACAGATAATGTCATCTACAGATAAGATTGGTGTGTGTTACCTCACCCTGCTTGCCAGTGCTTCAGGATCTAAGAGATCCTAAATTTGCTCTCCCCACTTTCTATGACTCTTTGCCTAGACATAAGATCTTTAAGAAGGAGAGAAAGAGGATTTTGGAGTGCAGAACATGACCCTGATCTCTTCAAGATAATTTTTTTACTCATTACCTGATCTATCTCTTCCTCAAGACAATTGCATACTGACTGTAAAGGACTTCCTTTCCATACCTTCTCTTTATACCTCTTCTAAATAGAAAATGTCTATTCATGCATATGTCTTAACTAACAAAATCATGTCTCCAGGTTTTTTATAAACTAGTAAATCAGCCAGTCATTGTACCTTTCCTCACTCTTTCTGCTTTTTCATTACTTTAATTATCTTATTCCAAAGTAACTCCATTGTAAATCTGAAGCACTTCAGTGTGAAGTTCTTTTGTTTAGAATACATTCTAAAAAAAGGTCCATCCAGCACAATCTAGTAATATTACCAAAGTCAATTACATGTGTGTGATCTAAAACTTCTCTCTTTATAGCCAGGAATTCCTAGTCACACCTTTTTATCTTTTCACTGTCATCTAAATTATGTCTGAAAACATATCAGACATCCTCATCTTCAGCTCTCTTTTCTGAAGTAGTTTATGTTCTCATCAGGTATTTCTGCACAGGCTTTTTACTTCTTCATGGACTTACATATAATCAGTCAAATAGTCCAACAATTCTTTAGGACACTTGCTGTCCTTATTATTATGTTAAGTCTCAGTTCACAGAAAAGCGTATACAACCCAAGCAGATTTCCGTGTTTTAAATAAAACATGTCTTCTCCATTTCACATTTTTCCTTTTTAACGTTGGATGGGACTATGGGTGACTTGTCCTGTTCTAGTCTAATCATACGTGCCATTGGCTCATCCTCAGAAACACCAACTTTTTTCCTAAACAAAGACATCAGTTTCTCTCTTTTCAGACCACTATGCCGCTGTATCCTTCCATCTAATTCTTTTCAGCTCAACAGGCAATGCTTCCTGATTTGTGTTCGCATATTATTTTGTCTCAGGTGATTGTCTTTACAGCTTAAATTGGTGGAAAGAGAGAAGAGAGAGATGGTGGCGGGGCAGAAGGGGGTGCAGAGATGTGGTGAGAAAGGGATGAATGGAAAGGTGGGCAGAGAAACTAAGAGAGAGGGATCAGAGGAAAGAGGAAGAAAGAAATTGAGACATTAATGAAAGACCTCTATGCTCCAAATTGATATATTTCAGTAATGTGATATTTTAATGAATGTATTTTTCTCCAAACAGTTCAGCTAGAAGTCATATATGAATAGTAATTACTTCAGCAGATGAAAATTATTGCACGAATATAAAACTTCACCACAGACAAGAATGGATTGATGATACTCATCTGAAAAAGGATCAGTTTTAAATCTTGTTCAGTGCCTAAACAAATCAAACCTACGACCAATACATGCATAACTGCACAGTTCTGCTAAGTCTATAAAACTATAGTCATAACACTCTGAGAAGTTCATAGTCCTGTACTTCGAAGTCCATGCCACAGAGAAAACTGCAGGTGCACTTCAAACAGGGCTAACACTTCTGAACCTACCATCAGCACTCTAACACATTTCTTACTCATTCAAAACGTTGTCACACAAAAACAATGGAATTGAAAGGTGTGGTTTGGAAAGGTTTCAATATAGTACAAACAGAACACTCCCCTACTTTGCAACAAATTGCCTTTAGAATTCACTAAAGTATTTGACTTCCAAATTTTGAGTCTCTGGTAATTCCACTTTCCTATGTGAAACTTAAACTAAGAATCATTCTGAAGTGGGGTTTTTTCGTGTTGACTCTCTTAAACAGAAAAGAACAGAATGCGAAACACAAGGCTGGGAAGATGAAGCTTGAAGTAACCCTGTACCAGTGTTCTGTTTCCCAAGCAAGTGTCCTGACCAATACTGCTTGTATGTTTTGGATTTAATATCTTTAATATATTTCAATATTTTTATGTAACTACATATAATCTTTGGTCTGGGGAAAAGTACATTATGGATAAACCAGTTAATGTGGAACTCTCTTGGGATAATGACAGACCAGAGACGTTAACCTGAGTCTCACATCAGAGGTGAGTTACACGGTTATCAGCTTAAATACTGTTTTGTGCTCTGTTACACTCCATGCCATTTCTATGGTCAGAAACTTAGATCACAAGTATCATAACAAGTACCACAGTTCAACAAGAAAAGCTGGTATTTTTTCATTGAAGCTGGTTTTTAAAAAAAAAAAAATTAAAAATTATCCACTTTAATTTTACTACCTGATTCATCAGGACTAACTGCTCTTCACAGCTATGTGAAACATTCATACACAACTACAGACATACAGACACCTCTACTTTCTTGAAAAAAATGATAATGATTTGGAGGGAAGAGGACATGTGCCTTTGACATCATCATATCATTGATGCATGCCTGTAAGGAAAGGAATTTAGCTCTTTTCACTGAAGCACAGATCCATAAAATGGACACATAACTACCTAACTGTGACTGAGCTCATTTCAAGATTGTTCAAGGTCTCCTGTATAGGTAAGACATAACTCAAATTTATTTGCAAAATTTCTTCAGTGTCTTTTCTCCCACTTGCATTATTTTCTGGAGGATGGTGATACCCAGCCCTGTCTCATTAGCATTGAAGTAACATCCCACAACAGAAAAAAAAAAAAAGTGTGAAGATGAAGTGAGCATTTACATTCAAGTTTTTAAGCTGTAGTGGAAAATACTGACCTATTGAGAAGTTGATAGGCTAGCTCACTACTATTAACAGTGAAACACATAAACACAACTGGATAGTGTTTCAAATGGAAAAGAGAATCTAACGATCACAGCACTAACAGAAATGGAGATGTGTAATATTTAGTGCAGTAACACTCAGTTATATCATTAATATGGTGAGTGTCTAGTTACAGAATACCTTGCTGTTAGCCAAAATGCATTTTCTTCACTTGGAATGTGAACTAATGCTTAGATGTGCAAGTCTTCACCTGTTATGTTAAAGATAAGTGATCCCAGCTTAAGCCCAAGAATCCATTTGAAGGGGTACAAGGCAAACCTCTCTGGACACCGTAATTGCTACTCAGAGCATATGCTTACTGACCCAAAAACCTGCTCAAAAAACAACCAACCACTTAAAAATGATGGAAAAAATCAGATACTATATTACATACAGCCAACTTCAGCAGAGCAACACAATACCAAATTAAGAAACATATTACACTTCACATGAGAAGTTAAAGTCAGGCTACTTTTTCCCTTTTCTGACAACTTTTAAGGTGGGTCACAAATAGCTCATCTTAGTCCCAGGTGTTTCTTACCAGATTTCTAAGCATTTTCAAATCTAGCTAAAAACTCTTTGCATGATGCCCATGAAAACTAAACTTAAAACATCTTTAGAAAGAAAGTAATTTTTCATACATGAATCCAAAGTGGTTTAAATACCAGCTTTAAATGAAAAACAAGTATTTTAATCGTTCATATTATTGTCAAGTTCTGTATGTTTAGATGTGTAATAATGTACCCTAATGGAGTTACAAAGGGAAAGAGATTTGTCATCAAAATTATACTGTGTTTGCCTGTGATGATCTGAATGTCAGGCCATGTGACTAAAACTGCAGATGATTAGAAGTATGCCCTGAGCAGTGCTAACACAGTCAGGACAGCCTCCTTTGCCACTCTGGTAAATTTAAAATAGTTCGTGACAACTCCCTGTGTGAGCGCCAATTGAACTGCTTTGAAAGGTAGCATCTGCCTTACAGTTACAGTGAAAATAAAGTCATCCTTTGCTGAGCTTTGTATGCTTTACCCGAGGTTCATCTGATGCCCAGTAAGTTTGGTAGTGCAATACTGTGAAATGAATCTGGTTATACAGACTGCTTTCTATGGACCTGAGAAAGAAAATCCCCCAAGACCCAACATTACAGGAATATAATGAATTGTCAGTTTTACCAAAAGGTTCATTTTCCTTGGGAAGATCTCAGCTGTATTCTGGACTTTTCCAAGAATCCCAGAAGACTGCAATAATGCATGCTGCCTGACAGTTGCTGGAGCTACTAACAGTGCCACAGCAACTCACAAGTCAAGTGACATTTATCAACAGAGATGCATATTATGAGCTGACCTTCTGCAATAATTGTTCTTAATTCCTCTTTAGGAATTGTGACACTCAGAAATGGTGACATCTTGTGTAATTTAACAAAGTCATACTTTCAAAGGATATTTGGGTAATTAGCTACTATGAAGACTAGCCAAAGTAGTAAACTTTCAAAGAAAGAAGTCTAGACATTCTGGCTCCATCCCTTAAAAAATAATTCTGAGGCCTGCTTTCTCATTCTCAACTGAGGTTTTTTTTTAACCCAAGAACATATTTTAACAAAAATACCACAAAGGGACTGAGTTCCTTCCTTCTGCCATTTTTCAGAGATAGTGGGTTTGGTTTTGGCATTTTCCCAAACAGCTAGGTAAATTCATCCACATGTGCTATGGGTCTCTTGGGCAAAGACCAGACAACATCCAACCACCTGTGTGTATTTGCTTGTCACTCTCTAAATAAATTTATTTGCTGCTACTTAAGTTTTCATCAGTCTTTGAGGAAGGTTCTGAAAGTGGACCTCTACCACTTTGTCCAGGAAATTATCATGCCCTATTTTGCAAATCAGTCCTATATCCCTGGTCTTACACTTTTGATCAGCACTTTGTGTCTGTTCTTTCAAACTACACAACGAATTCTGCTTTATGTTCAATTTTTACATGCCATTTTCCAGCCTAGTGCCTTCTGCATTCTCCAAAAGTATTAACCTATTTTTTTTTTTCATATGGACTCCCTGGCCTTGAGGTGAATATCTGCAGCAAGGTTCTCTTTTTCAAGGCTGGCATAAGCAACCTCAGGATTTTTCACATCCTAAATTTTCCCCCTTTTCAAGCTGGGCGTCACAGTTACACTGGGAAAAGAAGGGATGATGATGAGGATGAGAAAAAATCCTAAGAAAACAACATTTAGTTACTGAGGGAAAGGAAAGAAATCTCTTTGTCTCTTACCACCATCATAATTAGCTGATTTATTCCCTGGAGGTTGTCTACTGAAATAGGCAGCCTAACAAGGAGGATGCTCCCTTGGCATTTTAAAAAGCAGACACTTCTAAGGAATCTCACCTGCTTTTCTCAAAACTTATTTCCTCAGTCTGTGCCCTGTTACAACTAGTTGAGCTTTAAATCAAAAGAAGAGCAAACACTGCAAGAGTTAATGTCATAGCAAAAACTATTCACGCACTGGAGACACATGACAAGATTTCTGCTGCTTTTACTCCTTTTGTGCCATTTATACCTATGTAACTCTTTCTTGCTTGGATGACAGACATGGATGCTCAGTGCTGAAGCGTCTCTCTGGTTTTGGTTAAGCAGTGCCAGCACAGTAAGTACCACAGACCAGGATGGCTTCACTTCTGAAGTCATTCATTAGTTCTGGTTCACAGTTTAAGTGGGAAAATGATACACATCCCATTTATGCCTCAAACTATCTTTCTAGGGCATAAGAGGAAACGTTTCATCACTGGGGAACGACCTTGCTGTTTCCTCAATAACTATTTCCCACAAGAGAAGAGAGGAAAATAACATCCTTCCCCTACACACAGCTGTTTCATTTCATCTTCACACTTTACTTTCAAAAATTAAAGTTGATTTTTCTTGCCTCACCTTTGCTGTTTCAGGTAATGTAATGGGAATCTTATTCAAATGTGTATCATTAGTCACTGAAGAGAAAAAAAAAAAAAAAAGAAAAAAACCATCCTCCAGCACCTCAAATTCTACATAATGTCTCATAAAGATATGAGATATACATCAGGAGTTGTAATTTTTTGTAAGTGATTAGAGGTATCTCCAATTTCTTTATGTTCTATTCACCACCATATGGGTGGTCTATATTTACATTCTCAAAAGAAATACATTTTTTCTGGAAAAAAAATATATTTGTGTGGAAATGTATACATAACTATATACAAAAAAGTATTAAAATTGTTGAGATTGCAAAGGCAAGGATTAAAGTTCTGGTGGTAAGTCATCCTGTTAACACATAGGTATTAGCCTTAATCACGATTTCCTTTTATTCTGCAATGAATGCTGACTTGGAACAGCTGAAGGCCTATCCACCAGAATGGGGATGATTGAATAAAAACTCTTTTCTTTTTGAAAATCAAAGGTATTAAAAAGTGCATTGGTACTTATTAAATCAATTAAACAAGGTAAGAACAGGAGTAGCAGCTTAATGAATTCTGAATTCTAGCCGTGTCTGTTCTCCAGAAACAAACCTCTGAATATCTGAACAGATATTTATACATTTGAATATATAAAATGCTACTTAATTTATAGAGAAAGTTCTTCACATAATACTTCATTAAGATGTGAAACCCTTGCTGTGAGATGCCATGAATGCTAAAAATTTGCATTGCTTCAAAGACCAATTGAACAAATGCATGGAAGAAAAATCCACTGAAGCTATTTAATACAAAGACAATACATCTGTTGTAGAAAGCTTTTGTAAATTGCTAAAAGCTGTGAGAAGACACTGGAGAAACTGTTACATACTATATGTTTGCTCTGTCACTATATTCTTCTAAGAACAGGCTCTTAACTCCCAGTCAAAACTGGAGAAGAGTACTTTGTTTGACAGACATTCATTCTGACCAAGAAGAGCCACTCCTATAATTTTACACTAACTATATTAATACTGTGAAAAACGAGCCCATTGAAGTCACCAGATGGAAGCACCAATTCGATGCACACTTCTCGCTATAATCCAAGAATGCTTCAGTCAGCATTTGTAAGTGCAGATATTAAAAACCCCTATCCAGTCACTGAAGTACAGGCACAGTAAACTCAATAATGCTGTGAAGCAGTCAAATACCACAGTGACAAACATCACCCAAAAAAAAAGCCCAGGAGAAAAATTAATCATTCTTCTAGAGAAGAGTTTGAGTTGTGTGCAGAAAATGAGGCTCAGGGCTAAACACTGAACAGTAAGTTAAAAATGCTGAATAACTGCTTATTTAATGAGCACTGTCTATCCTGGGCCACAACTGAGGAAAAGACTACAGATTGTGTCATTAAAAGAAACATTTAATGCCTGTGTTCTGGGGGATACATAAAAACTGCACTGGCAACCTTATTTTTATCATTCATTAAAAAAGCAAAATAAACTCCCGAAATTTCACCATGTAGTGTCATCTTGGCAAAACTACTAGATGATTTATCATGACCACTTCTTCCACTTAAACAAATGGCATGACTGGTGGCTCTTTATTAACCACTATTATGGCAATTATTTTAGCACTGAAAGAAAAGGAGACTGTTTGCAAATGTATTTCACAAATATAGCAAGGAAATATGAAAATGTCAAGCTTTGAATGAAAACTATTTTTCAGTGCATGTACATTTTCTCTCTGTTCTGCTGACTGAGTATTTCTTTATACTGCCCTGTTCCTTGTAGTTCATCTCCTAAACTTCTCTCATTCTCTGCAGCACTGCTAACTGCCATGGTCAGTCTCAGTTCTTATTCCTAATCTCAATTCTGATACCCATTTCCTTTACCAACCATTTCTGGCATTCCAGCCTTTTCAGAGTTTTGCATACAGCCTGCTTGCCAAACCACTCCAAATACCTTGATTCAGGTCTCCACCTGTCTTCTACCCACATCTCCTCACCCAGAACATATGCCTGTTCCATACCTTTAGAGGCTTCATTTTCTGCTTATGACAAGACTTCTCTCTTTCTGAAATCAAGACTAATACAGTCTACATGAAAGTAGGAATAGAAGGGATAGATTTCATTGTTGTGACAGGCAAACAAGATTTGTAACATATACGTATACTACATGCCGTACGCTTTATTTCCACAAATGATATATTTGGTTCTCTGAAACATTACTTGTGCACATTATGTGAGAAGATCCCTGGCAGACCTACCACTTGGTTATGCAAGATACTGCTCTGCAATAAATGTGCACAAAACAGGAAGCAGAGTGATTGCAAATCACTTATGAGCATATTTTGACAAATTAACTATACAGATGACAAGGAGGGCATGGAAGTAGATAAATAATTACTTGAGAAAACTGAAAACTAAAAATAAGTGCACATTATGTTTTTAAGAAACCTTACCTATAACTTAACTGAGACTCTGGGGTCGAACTGCTAATATTAATATGTTGAGGGGGTTAATTTGCAAAAAATAACCTACAGATTCACTATTCCTCTCAAGTGAGATCTAAAAATAGAAAACAATGACCCTGACAAGTCAGTAAGTAAACATGGAAGACATGAAACTCAAGAGTTAATTCTCAGAATTACCAGTAAAAATGATTCTGGAAAACTGTATCATAAAGGTTTAAAATCCAAGCAATATGCAGTGGAAAAATATCTAGTCCAAAAGATATTCCCAATTCTGATTTATAAAACTCTTCCTTTTTCTTACTTTCTCTAAAAGGCATCTATCTCCTGGACACTTCTCATACTGTGACAACATGAATACTTTACAACTTAACCTATTTCAGCACTTGTCCAGGCTATGAACCATTAGGAGAAAATCCACACACCAATCACACCAGGAGAAAGAAGTTACTAATGTGTAAACTCAAAGACTAAATGCAGTATTTGTGGTTTTATAATGACTAACATGTCAGAAGAAAAAGTACAACATAAAAAACTGTCCATGTCCAGCATAAGAGGCCATTCACTCTCAGCTTAAGGACTACACAATGTTTTTGCCTGAATTTCATGAGGCTCCAATGAGCCCATTTCTCCACCCTATCCAGGCCCCTCCTTACAGTAATTCTTCATATGAATGGTTTCTCCCCAGGTTTGGTGACATCTACAAACCTGTTATACTTGATATATTGCAATCAATACTGGCCCTTCAATCCTGAGGAAACTCTCTAGTAGATACCAGCAGTTGGATTTTGGACTGTTGATCACACCCTCTCACTGTTCAGCCACGTTTCAACTCATCATCCTCTTATTCAGTCCACAGCTCATCCTTTTGACTGAGACTGCTCTGAGGTAAAACACCACGGTTTTCCCCTTGTCCACAAATGCAGTTTTCACATTGCAGAAAGCCATTAAGGTTGGTCAGGCATGATTTAAGCTTAGTAAACCTATGCTGGCTGTTCTCAGTTGTGTTCTTATCCTTTGTGAGAGTAGAAATTACATCCATGAGGATATGTTCCGGAACTTTCTCTAGGACTTAGGATAGACTGATGAGCCTGATGATCCCAGAACCTTCCTTTTGCTCTTCCTGAAAACAGGCATGACATTTTCCTTTTTCAGTCATCAGAAACTTCCCATGTTTGACACAATCCTCCAAAAATGAATAATGGCCTCACAGTAATACTGGTTCCTCAAATGTTAATGCTCCCCTGATCTTCCTCTACTCTGGAGAATGTTTCATTGCCACAATTTTTCTAGTAGGCCCACGAACCTGGCAAGTCAAACTTTACTACCGAACAACCAAAGCAGAAAAGGCAATGAGTCTCTGCCTTTCCCACGAGCTTTGTCACTAGGTATTCTGCCCCACCAAGCACTGAGTCCACATTTTCTTTTGATGTCAGCATATTTACTTTTGCCTTTCCTATCTTCACTAGTTTCAACTCCAGCTAATGTTTTCTAATTTGTTTCTTGTACACTTGAAACATTTTCAATAAACATCATGTGATACAACATCATGCATTTTAAGTAATTTTCATGTATCTCTAACTTCAACCATCCAGAATTCTGCCTCTCGGCCATCTAATCTACTGATTATCAATCAGTACCTATTGTCTACTGCTTCTGAATTAACCCAAACCAGCTATAAAACACAGAGGGAAGGAAATTCTACCCAAATTTAGCTTCAGCCAACCTATGTAAGTGGTCATTTTTATATATTCTACATATACTTTCAATTACAACTACAAAAAAAATTTTTTTACCTACAAAAATATTTAAATTAGGGATGTGTTTTATCTTGAAATAAAACCATTCAATACCCACTGTGGGGTGAGCTCAGTCATTCTTTATGTCCCCTAACTGTGTCGGCTAGATCTCCACTGGCTCTAATAGGAACTTACACACCAAACACTGACATCAACACCTGTAGAAACATAGCTGCCACTGGCTGTTTTAAAGTGGAACTAAATTGCATTCAAGATGTCATTTTAAACATTTTTTCTCTCTTTAGAAAACATATGTGCAATACATAGGAAATAGTGTAAAATGATTATAATAAAAGCATGACCTTGTGGAATTAGATCTCACAGAACCTTTCTTATAGTACATACCTGTACATTATTAGAAACTCATAGATGTTAAGTGAGGTGCAGAACAGTTTTTGTATCACTTCTTAATGCAAAGTGATCATACTGAAAATACTCTCATTGGGAAAAAGTAATTTAAAAAATCAAAAAGTCTTCCAATAAAGGCTAGAAGGTTCAAAAAAATATATTCCCTACTTCCCAAAAGGGTCCATGTACATGAAAATGTCATATGAATAGGCAGAAATTAACACTACTGACTACGCCTTACACATTGAACATTAAAAGCTGTCAACATATTTTACCTTGAAGTATTAGTACAGGATTAGGATGTACTCTACCTGGAAGTGGCCAGCAGAGAAATTCCATGGCAGAAGGGAATTCCAGCTGTGGAACTCTTGTATCTGTCACCTTCCCAGGTGAGCAGACTAAGCTTCCTGATGAAAAGGCACTGTAACTGCACTCTACATTACACTGTATTTAGACAGTATATACCAGTAGCATAAATTAAAGCAGTTTACAGGCTGCTTCAACTAGTGCCTTTTTCAGAAAAAAAATTTTAATGGCCTGGAGCTGTAAGCACTCCTTAACAGCTCATCCATGAACACCCATACAAAGTGAAACTAAGGCAAATAAAAGAAGCTACCTGTAGAGTTTTAGAAACGTGGCTGTGTCCTGGATCACTACTGCAGTGACTGTGAAAACACCTGCCCTAAAAGCAGGTATTTGCTCTTCATAACACTTCCAAGCTTCACAAGATAGCAGACCTTTCAGATAATATCATTCTTCATTCTCTTTCATTTATTTCCCTTCTTAGTTCTGCCAACATTACTACTTAAAAACCATAATGCCATGTCGGTCTCAAAAATGTACAAAGCAGCATTAATTCTATCAAATTACCAAACTACTAAAAATCATAAATGTTAGACAAGAGGGGAAATACAGTGATGATCACAATGACTTTATAGGGTCCTCTGTGGAGTTAAGACACTAGCCATCTAGTGGCTAAGGATTCTACAAGAATTCCAAAAGTATTGTTTTAAGTTAAAGACACTTCAACTTTCTGAAGGTTTTTCCTTACCTTCTCCTTTTAACATGTTTCTCAAATTTCCTTTACTAGTCTGCCTGATTCCAACATAAATTGGATATCCTCCCAGTACTGCTACCATATCTGGATCCTATCTATGGGCAGACAGAACGACCTTGGTAGATTTTACACTAGATCTACAGTTCTTGCTGGTCATTTTTTTGATTTGGTCTAACATCTTAGAAAATTAATAGAACATACACTTTGACCAATACTCAGAAAACAAGTTCTTGAGTAAAGAGAAATGAAAAGTTCATCCATTGAGTTTAAGTACAGAGCCTGAATCTGGGATCATGCTGAATTCCTAGGGAAGATTTATTACACAGACTTTGTGAATTGCCTTGCCCTTAACCATCTATCAGATGTTCTGGATACTGTTATATTGCTACCTTTGCATATTGTAAATATTTCAAACTGGAGAAGAAACCTAAGGAACTCAATAGATAGAATGTTGTCTGAACTTCGATTGAAAGCATTTATCAAAAGTGAGAATAAAAATAAGTCAGAAACATAGAAGATAACAAAATGAAGGCTAAGAGAAGCTCACTCATTTGAAAGGGCAAACAAGCAGAGTCAAGACAGCAATCAAATATTACTCATACCAAAAAGCATAAACTACGTGTTGTCCCAATTATTAATTTGCATTCCATACCGAAAGGCAAAAGGAAGAAAGATTAAATATGTCCTCCAAAGAATTAAGTTACCTACTCTAACAGGATAAAGAACGTAATTGGGAAATCTGGGAATGCTTAGGATATCAGTACAAACCCCTTCATTAATTAAAAGTAGTATAACTGAAATTAGAAATAAAAATAGACTAACTGGATGCCCCACTGAACTATGTCATACTTTCCATTTTATTATCTGCGCTGGTTGTCTCAAATAAATACCTTGGAATTGTGTGAGCCCAGAACTTCAGTACTGCAAGCCTCACATAATACAATCTCCTTATAAAAGAACCTAAGAAAGCTCCCCTTACTTTAAACAATGCTAGTTGTAATGATAAACAGAAGTAGTCCTCTTATTCTTGTTGATAAGTTGATCAATTTGTTATTTAAATTATAACATGAAAAAACTTTAAAACTGTTAACCAAAAAGCATTTCAACATTTTAAACACTTCCTGCTCTACTAGCCCGACCAAGTGGGATCTGATTTTGCAAAGGAAACTGAATGAATCAGAGGCCCCTGCACAAGGACAGAAGAGGATCTGTGTGGTTTCCAGCAGGCACTGAGGCCATCAGGCTAAACTGTGGCTTTGCTGCAAGCAAGACACTGCTCTGAGAAACAGATGAGGAAACAGATTGCAACTCCCAGACTGACAATCTGCTTGCCGTGTTTCTTATACTTTAGAGGAGAAATAACTTGGGCCAGGCCTATGCATGGTGTAGCTGCGCTAAGTAAGGCTGAGCAAAGAAAGGAGCCATTCCCTGCCACAGTGCCAAGTGTGGAAGGGGAAAAAACCAGCTCCAGGCAGGCTGCTCCGCCCTCTCATGCTGTGTGATGGCAGCAGCCAACAAAGAGCAAAAAAGGACCAATTCAACCTTCCCTACTACTCTGTGCCAGTTCATATTAATTAATATTCAATCCCACGGTCCCGTTAAAAATCCAAAGCTCTTTTAACATGTACTGTTTAAAAAGACTAAAAATTAGCATATAATCAAAAACTATCCATTCTTGATTGTAACATAGAACAAATAGGCATGTACATGATTACATGTGGCAAAATGTGGTAAGGTCTCTGAGATACAGTAAAACCTTCAAAGTTATTTTTCCCAGAAAACACTTTGAAATAAACGAAGGCTGTCTCTATCCAACAATGAAAAACTGGTTGGTCAATTAAAACATGCTATGCATACTGAAATAATCAAATTAAGTAAATTATAAATATCAAGTTTGTTAGAAACACTTTACTCTTTCTATGTGTTAAATTCTTTAATATGCATTTAAGGATTTGGGATACAGAAATTAAATTATACATTCTGTTAGAGAGACTGTGGAATTTTACTGTTTGTGTTTACACTGGAATAATAGAAGAGCCAGTGAAATCATGTAAAAATATGTGAAAATTCTATTTGCAATCTGGAAAAAAACCCCCTAATTCTAAACTTTAGTGCTTTTTTTTTTTTAATATGAAACATATTAAATAAACTAATGTATGACAATTCCAGACAGTGGAATCCCCAAAGAAACAGAAAATATAAACTTAGACTTAAGTCTTCCAAACTTTGAATGCTTAATGAGGTGTCTCAAAGTATCTTTTTTTCATAGTAAAAGAAGAGACCCCAGCCCTGCACTAATGTTTTGGGTTGGAGACTGTAGGCAAAACATGTAACACAGCTTTACATGTCCTAGTGTATCCCACCTGGAATTTAGATGTATCGCCAGAGTTCCTGGTTCTTTGTTGTTCCTGGTTCTTTGTCCAAGTCCATCAGTCCCTTCAGATGCCTCAGAAACACCTGGGCACCTAAAATACTGCCCAGGTTTAATCAACTAAATGACATCAGGTGTTTGCTTAGGTTACTTGCTCTAGAATGTTGCAATGCCTTAGGCTGATCTTTGCACCTGAGGAATTCACCTTCACTATATTCACCCACAAACTTTATAATAAAGAGCAAACTATGGAGGTTGAGGCACAGGGCACAAACTCACCCAGAGCAGCCTTCCAACGCTTCTCCTGAACTGAAATGAGTTACAGTCCACACAGTCAAACATCACTGATTTGTTGTCATTGTCTTAGATAAACCAATTTGGGCATGAGGTATTATATGGTACCTATTACAGATATCTGGGTGCATATGAGGTCTTAATTAAGCATACATCATTTTTATGCACTTCGCACATACTCTAAGCACGTTTTTAAATTCTCACAGGAATTCATTCATACATTTATATGTGTGCTTAAATTGCCTTTCAGAACAGAGCAGTTTTCCTGAACTGTTGTCATAATTTAATGACTTAGAAGCCAGGCCTTTAAAAATTAAATAATTCAGTCTGCAATTAGCATCAACAAATCGGTTCAACTATAGAATAACTATACAAAAGTTTGCCCTATTTCCCCCCCCAAGTGCCATAAAAACACATTAACCACTAAGAAAAATAAAGCTGTTATAGAAATGTAAATAGGACATCAGAGCTCAGATAGTTTGGTCTTTGGTTCAGATAACAATCAATGTGTATTTGTCAATTTATTACGAATATTAAACTTCATTCACAGGGTACATAATTACTGTAAAGCCAATTCCCACCAAAAAAAAGGTGTCTAGCTGTAGAGAGCTCAGCCACATAAACTGAGTTGTCTCCAGCACTTTGAAGAAATCCAAAGGGAAAATGTACTACTACTACCTAGACCAATGTATCAGGCACAGTATTAGCCCATTTGCATGCTGAGAGACTTGGACTTGTCCAAACTAATGCTAGAAACAGCACTGCCTAAAGGAGAAAAAGAGCAACACGGACCTTTCTCACCACAGCGGGATACGTACAGTCCCAGGACACCATTTTAGAAACTGAGCAACAATTATGATCAACAAAACAGCAGCAGTTACTGTCAAATATGACTCCTAAAATTATGTCCCTATATTTTTCTCTGTTGCTTTTTTAAAAACAACTTTCAAAACTTTTTATTCTAATAAACTGCATGCAAAAATACCAATAGAGCTCTAGTAAACTTCTTCAATAGGTTTTCTATTTTAAAAATCTTCAGATCCCCCTCAAATTCAAACTTTTATACTGTACGATTATGGCTCTTCTACAACTTTGCTATTTTCAGTAAGTGTTGATTTCCCAAACAGGATCAAGATGTTCATATCACTCCTAGTAGCTCATTTTATTTCCATGTTTTCTGTACCAAGATAGATCCAAACTTAATCTTGCATGTCATTCTGGACTTAATCCATAATTAATGGCATCAGTTAGATAATGGAACATCTCCA
>VZTJ01006239.1:852768-864092 GCA_013397795.1 Orthonyx spaldingii | reverse complement strand
CACGCACCCCCGGGGCGACTGTCAGCAGGTGCGGGCGGGGCCGAGGGCACCGTGACACAATGCGCGGTGTGAGCGAGGCGGTGGCTCCAGCAGGGATTCAGGGATTCCTGCCCATCCGGGGACGCGGCAGGACGCCCCGCACCCGCACCGCCGGCTCCCAGCGCTGCGCGGAGCGGTGCGGGCAGACAGGAAAACCCGGGCCCCGCCGAGGGCAGGAGCGAATCGGGCAGGCGGGATCGCGGCTTCTCAGAGTGTTTCCAAGGAGGGGAGGTGGAACTGAATGTATTCGGTATCAAATCCAAATCAGCCCTTCTGCAGCACCCGGTTCTGTTATGACTCTTCCGGGCACTGAAATTAATTCCCAATTTTGGGGTTCCTTCAAGTGATGCTGAAAATACTCAGTGCTGGCCAACTCATAGTCACATCCTTGACAAATGCACCGTGTGATACCGTGCAAATGGGAGAACCAAATTACAGCCCTGTTTTAGTTTAGTAATTGGTGTAGGTAGGACCATAGGCAAATAAGTTATGATCTCTTACCATTCAGCCTCTGGGATCAGTGGCTCTCTCCCATGAATTGTTCACAAGAAGCAATGGCAAAATAACGTTGTGTTAGGCAGGATACTAATGTTATGTTTTCAGAATGTTTATTACACCAAACCTATGGTATATTTAAGGCAGTGGAAAGATCCTTGTCGATTTCACAAATTGTTTGTTTTAGTCCCTATCAGTAACAGTTCTACAGATGTTTTTGTGTTTCTATTAGCTAATTAAGCAATTTTAATCTCTTAAAAATGGGTAGAAATTTCATTCTGGGGTCTGACTGTCTCTTACAAAGGAAAAAAATAAATCCTTGTGGAGACCTATCATTCCAATAAAGTCGTCCGCAGAAACAAAACAGTATATTTTAGCTAGAAAATGTAATTTACATAGTTTGTCATTTTCAGGATGTGAAATGATGTCTTCTCCAATATTGTCAGCAGCACACAGAACTGAGCACATGCATAGAATTATTAGGGACTCTGTAACTACAGCCTTTCTTATTGAAAGACTCTGATATAAATAGCAGTTTTAAGGCCTGATTCTGTGATCACAAGTGTTTCATATGGTTTGAATATATAAATGTGTAATCACATGAATTAGGATTTATAGTTTAAGTTCTTAGTCACAGCAGAGTCACAGTGGAAAACAGGAATTTAAAGCTGGACTAAGAAGTTGTATCTTGTTGCCAGTCACTTGAGTGTTAACTAGTTCCAAAGAAGTTAGCCATAAACTAAGAACACTCCTGCATTCTGCATACTTGATGTCCTCTATTAAGGTTGCTATAATTTCCCTGTATTCCTGCCTGCTTTTGATTTCGTATGCAATCACATGCACTGGCTGATAAACACCTTCTCACATGTATCCTCTGCATGCTGTGCATGAAGAGATTCCTTCAAGTTTGCTGAGAGCCTCTGAAGAGGTGCCAGTATTTGGTGAAGAGCTAATCATAAGGCAGGAGTGTGTGCATAAACCTGCACATTTGTGACAAATTAGATTAGAAGCAGATGCTAAGGAAAATCTCAGGTTTTTAAGAATTGGTATTGTTTATGTGGTTGGATCAGCAGATGGCAAATATGACTCAGTATAAACGTTACATAATTCTTCTAGGGAAAATAAAATCTCAAGACTGTGCTCTAACTGAAATGATCGTCCAGAAAGCTGTTGAAGAACAGTATGGAGAATCAGCATAGAAACATCAATGGAGCAGATGCATGCAGTAGCCAGCAAATTCAGAAGGATTTTATGAATGTAGCAAGCCTCAAAACCCCAGTAAACCCATCAGCCTAGTGCCCAGAAAAAAAAACTGTGAAGGCCAAATAGAAGATTTAGTTTCATTAACAAACAGGACAGAACAGAATAAGTCTATCAATTTGAAAAGTGAAAAGGAATGTAAGCAGCACTATTTAATGGAAGAGTTAAATGTGGATAAATTCTAAGGGCTTACTGAAGTGAAGAATTGAGAACACGGGCTGGTCTGTTTCCAGAAATGAAATCGACAGTGTAGTAAGAAAAACAAATAGACTGTGTTGAATGTAAACGGTCAAACCCATTCATTAGATTAAGTGGACTCTTTTGTGTTTTTAAATGTCTTACATTTTTTGCTCCTGGTAATATCAGGACAACACTGTGGAGTGATAAAAGTTGTATGTATGATAAATAAGTGAATTAGACATAGTAAGTAGAAACATAGCTTTATAATTTGCAGTAGTTACAGATGAGAAAAATAATTTGTAAAACAGCAAAGAGATCTTTCAAAGCGTTATATGCTTTTTGAGCAGTGATGTTTCATACTACAACAGGATTTTGATTCTATGATTTTAGTATTTGTGAAGACATTTTAAGTTATGACCACTGCAGCTGTCGGTGTCTAAGTGGCATCACACCTTCAATCTCAAAATTTCTCTTAACACAACATATGCTTTACCTTCTGTTTTCTTCCATTTTCTAAAATACCAGAGAGAGCACTTGGTTTACCTAGAAATTCTTTAACTGGTTTGTCGTTTGAAAGGACTGGGAGTGACTGTAAAAAGCAGGGAGTTTCCTTAATGTTTTTACAGTGCAACTATGACTCCGCTTTGTTCTCATATCAGGGTGACAACTTCTTCATTTCTTCCTCCGGCAGCCTCCCTGACTTAAAGGCAAATTAAATGGGTGCTTTCTAACATTCTATGAATTTCTGCTCTCTACTTTCAAGCAGAAGCATGGAAGGGAGTAGGAAAGACTGAGTTGCAGGTATTGAAGGAAACACTAAATCGGTGATATTAAAAAATAGTTGTGTAGGATAGCAAACATATTAACATCATATTTCAGGACTATGTATTATCAATTCTCTCACATGAAGATATAAGGAAGGCCTAAGAGCCCGATTACAAATTCTGAGGGCTATTCTGAGACAGAGCACAAAATGCTAGAATCAGTTCTTTTTGACAGCAGAAAATAAATTAGCATTAAATAGGCCTGATTGTTCTTCTAATTTTGGTGAAGGCTGCCCAAGAGAAAGTAGTATTTTTCATGCATCTGGGTGGCAGGTGTTTTTCAGTCTTAATATTGTCCTTTGCTCTCTACAGTGTATATCTATAGCATAAAAAAGAAACTGAGTTTCAAGCCATCAGCTCTTGAGGCCAGGCATGAACGCCCACCCTGTCCTGGTTCCCTGCCAAGGTGAACCCCAGATGCAGGTCAGCCCTCCTGTGAAGGCCCTCCTCAGGGATAGGCTCAGCAGGTAGGTGGCACAATGGACATGGCCTGGGTTTAGATAACTGGGACACACCATAATACTCACATGATGCTTAGTTTAGCTCTCACCACTGAAATATGCAAAAGGACTTGTATCCTCCCCCACTGTAAAGGAAAATTATAGAAACTGAAGGTACTAAAACTAACTCATGAGGGATATAAAAACACCAAGAGTGCTGTGGTCTTAAAAGACTGCATGGATTCTTGGACTCACCCAATTAAGTGGAAGCTGAAGTAACATGTGAGGGAAAAACCATTTTTGACAACTTACCCACAACAATCCTGTCTCTGATCATGTAATTCTAACTACATCCAATTTTCTACAAAATCTTACTTCCTTTTAAGCATGTTGGAAATTTGCAGGGAAAAAGAATGGAAAACCAATCCCTTAGTGATGTTGCACAACAGCAAGACACTGTCTCAGCATTTGCAGAGACCCCACGGCATCATTCTTATGGAGCTCTGAACACATTAAGGAAGAGCAAGAAATTAAACTGTGATTCTGTTTCACAGCCACTAACCTAAAGAGTCATCTGATTATACCATGGGAAGTGTACTGCATTCCCCACAGGGGTGGAATGTCCCACTGCTGGAAAGTGTCAAGTACACACAGACTGCAGGTTGTGTCAGCGCTGGAGAACCAAACCTCCAGAATATGGGAATGGGATAGTACTGACAGAAAGTCAAATCTGTCTGCTGTACCATTTCCAGTGCAATTGTGATTTTGCTCTGATGGCAGCTGCTAAGGTTAACTGGTGTATCTATACATTTCTTTACATGTATTTCTTGTGTGACAGCAGGTGGAGTTAGCAGTATGATTATTCATCATTCCTTCTGCTCTGTTAGGTTTACATCAGTGTGCTATCAAAATATGCCTGAGACTATTTTTCATGCATTAGAGAGAAATGCACAATCAAATGCGGATACAAGTTGGTGAGAGCAGCATGCTGATTAGATGCCCCAATCCAGTGTGTGCTGACAGATACAGTACAATATTAAAGCTTTGCCTGTACTGCTTAATGCACACCTTATTGCGTAAAAAACAACTTCTTTTTACCTTTGATATATTGCAACCTCCTTCGGACTATAAAATATTTTCCCCTTCTTATCTTCCCTTGAGGATATGTACAACATTGCCTACACATCAGATTTTGACTGCCTGAAAGAAGGATCATGGAGACCTCTCAGCCAAAACATGCAAGTGACGAGGGACTGCAACTGCAAGTACAGAGAGCTGGCAGAATTGTGTGCAAGTGTTATACTTGCTCTCCATCAGCAGCATCCAGAAAAGCACCACGGCAGGACTGGTGCACTGCAAGGCAATAACATAGCTAGAAGTGTTCTGCCAGGGGGTCTATTTTGCATTTGTCTCTACTAATAGTAACTATCCTACATGAATACATAGTGGTAAATCACTCCTCAGAATTCATATAAATGGTTGAGCGAACACTCATACTTCATACATTCTTCAGGTATGTTTGTGTTTGGGCATACACGCGGTGATGACCAACAAGGCAGAATGTATTTGAAATTTCAACTATGCTGTTGTGCAACGGCACTTCAGACCTCATTGGGTCCACAAGACAGCATGGGTAGTGGAAATGAATGGTGCACACAGAATAAAATAGAGTATGTTTAGGTAATGATCTGGGAAGGCTCATAACTGTCTATATGTACTTAAGAGGTATAACAGACTGAGAGCTGGGCAGTAAGAAGTGTACAACTAGGAAAAATTGGAGAAATATTTAAAAGGAGAAATATATGACAAAGACAAATTTTTGATTGATGTTGCACTGGGAATTAACATGGAACCAAATGGACACAGCACTCTTTTCTCAATACAGCATTGTCAAATGTACAGTCTTCCACTGATTCTCTTCCTAGCTTTAATTTACCAAATCCTTGCAAGTTTTAGCTTTTGCTTATTCTTAACACAAATGATGCAGATAGCTAACTTTGCACTGGATTCTTGGTCTGGCCAGGTTTTTTGTCCAGTGAATATAACTATTTGTGGTGAAAAACTGGTTGACATTTCAACTACCAGGGCCTTTTTTTACAGGCCAAATCCAAGGTGTTAACTGAAGTTACAGTCCCATAAGAAAAGACCTTGTTGAAACAAATCAATGAATAAAAATAACTTGCATGGACCAGATTAAATTCCCCAGAGTCTGAAGAACCTCAGATTTAACACTCACAAAATTAAAATGATGACGTGTGAGCTATTGTTTCAATTGGCCTTGGTACTAGATGAGTGGAAGGTGGCACATGTGATCCTAATAATTCCTAAGGGGCTTGAAAGGGGGACCTGGAGAACTACCAGGTCTGATTTGCATGCTTGGAAAATTGTTAGACACTTGGCTGCATACAATAGTGAAGATTCAGTACAGCTTTTGGAGAAGCAAGTTATGTCTCATGTTTCTGTGAGAGTTCTTTGGAGGAGTCAAAGAGCATATAGAAAATTGCAAGTCAATCAATAGGTTGTACTTGGCTTTCCAAAAAGCTTTTGACAAGGTCCTTAGAGAATACTTTAAAGAAATCAAATTGTTATTAAGAGGGACGATTCTCTTGTGAGTGGGCAATTGGTTAAAGGAAGGAAAGTAAAAAGGAAGAATGGCCAGTTTTTACATTGGTGAGAGATTGTCAGGACAGCTGTGTAGAAGTCTCTCCTAGGACCTGCACTGTCCAGCAGGCTCACAAAGAGCCTCTGAAGAGAATAAGAAGTGAAATAAAGTAGCAAAACAACAGGTTTCAGAATAGCTTGGACTAGAACTCAGTATGAAAGAGTAAATTGTTCTAGGACACAGTAAAACAGAAGGTGGTACTCAACTGACAAAAGAAAGGAATAATTCTCTAGTGGAGGGATATTTTGGGTTCCCCTTTTACAATTTCAAAACTGCCATTACATCTCCATACATTTCTACAAAAATGACAGTTTAATGCTATATGGTAATCAAAATGGCAAATACAACTTTTGGGAATTACTAGGAAAGGAAATGAGCAGCAGTATGTCAATGTATAAAACCTTTGAGTTTGTCCTGTTTCTAAAACATTACATCAGAACTAAGCAAGGTACAGCAAAGAAGAGCTATAATCAGATGTATAGTATGTACAATCTTTGTAAAGCCTAAATAGACTAGGCCACTTCAGCTTAAAAAAATGATAACCATAGGGAGATATGAATAGAAGTATATAAAATAAGTGACATGGAGAAGGTAAATATAAAACAATTACCCATTATTTTTCCTAAACAAGAATTTAAGAATCACAGTGGTCAGGGAACAGACTTAAACCAAGTTAATATATTAGTTTCATTCAAATATTTTAATTTAGAATAGGCTTAGGGTTGCTTTGTATTCCACTTGGAAGCGTGTGCTTTTATTCTAGCAATGACATTTTAGCATGGACCCGTATGTGTGCACACTGATAGCAACACAGCACAAATAACAGGTATGTAAGCTTTGCTCATCATCTTGCTAATCTGTTTTATCTCAGGTTACTGCCTTGTGTATGAGTGTAGTTTAATGGAGTCTTCATATGTAAATTAAACTACACAGCATATTGTTTACTGTGGTTTTGTACTGTACATATAGAACCACACCGTTATCCTAATGTTAAGGGTACTGCTACTGTCTGCCAAAAAACAATTAGTATCAAATTTGTCAGAGATGGTGATTTTGTGAAGCTGGCACTTTGCTCCTAGCACAGTATTAGGGCCCCAACATATTTTATTCACTTAGCCCAACAGTAAAAAGGTTCTTCATTCTTAATTACTTCTTCAAGCCCCACAAAACAACATTCTAGAGTGTTTATTAAAATCAGAAAGCTAGTCCTGCACTGCCTAGGGAAGAAAGTTATTGCTTTTTGCATGAGGACCTGGTTATGCAGTGAATTTCTTAATCTCAATTACCTCTTGTGTAACTGGATTACAGTGGAAAACATTAACATGAGTAATTTGTTTGCTGATGTGCAACTCCCTCATTTTGAGCCTTCTAGCAATACAATAGGTCTTGGTCCAAAAAAAGAATTGGTAAAGTCTATGGCTAAACCAACCAATTAATTTAATTTATATTTACTATTTATCTGAACCTAAGGTGACTATCAACCCCAGGCAAAAAGTCCTGGTTTTATTTCAGCAGCTAAGTTAAAACTAAGATCTCAGAGGAAAGACCTGCACAAAAAATTATTATGTATAAAACTAATGTTTTAAGAACACAATAGCGTATTGACCTACCCCAGAGCATTAGTAGCAAAGGTAGCAGAGAGGATTACAGGAATACCAGCATATCCGTGACACTATTCTAACTGGAGCTGATTCAGAAAAACACATTTAGGAATAAATCTTTGTATTCTTTCACATTGGAAGAAGACTGGTGCAGCTATTTGTGATAGATGTTCTATTTCCATATTCTATTAAGAGACTAGAGAGTACAGAGACACACTCTGCTATAGATATGCAAATAGGCTGGCATAATCCTAGAAAAATATGCAATAATTAATGCAAAGTAATCTTTAATCAAATAATTAAGTATACAACAAATTGGAGCTAAAAAGATCCACCTCAAATAAAGCAGGGCGAATAGCTAAAGTAGGATGAATAATTCAAGTAGAAAAATTCTGAAGTCACATAAATCTGATAACTGCAGTTTTCTTACATTTGTTTCCTCTTTTCACACCTCTGGACCTGTCACACTGTAGTTTTTTGAAAATAGATTTTGTAATGGCAAATTCATGAGCTTCTATGACACTACTATTTTATCACATCATTCCTTTTCATACTTAAGATACAAAAAAGCATTTTAAAATTTGAAACATCAAAATGTGGAACTGCCCAATTTTATTTTGATATTAGTATTTAATCAAACTAATGCTTTTATCAGCAATATCCCAGTGAAGACACTACCCTGCATTAGCCCAATACCTTTTCACAGAAACATTCAGGTTGGAAAAGACCTTTAAGCTCATCGAGTCAACCATTGCCCCATCACTGCCAAGTCCACCATTGGACCATGTCCATAAGCGTCACATCTAGACATCTTTTAAAGACCTCCAGGGATGGTGATGCCACCACTTCCCTGGACAGACTGCAACCCTTTTGGTCCAGAAATTTTTCCTAATATCCAGCCTAAACCTCCCCTAGTGCAACTTGTGGCCATTTCTTCTTTCTATTCTTTCCTTGATAGGAAACTATCACTTGTTTCCTGTGAGGAGACACTGCAACATTTCACCACCACCACCACAATTTGAGCAAGGAAACAACACTTCAAATTTGCTGTGGAAGCCAAGTCAATTTCTTTTTTTTCAGGTAGGATTGTTTTTACATCAAATCATATTTTCCAGTTATTTTGAATGTTTTGATACATTTTGTAATGTACCTCATCTAATGAACATTGTAACTAAACATTCACAGCACCTGATCTAGTGCATTTATGGTGCATTTCTCTCTTGCCGTAATTTTTGAATTTCCTTTCATAGAAATTCTCAGTCTCTCTTTTCTACTTCTTTCTGTAATACAACTCTGTCTTTCTCACAGGGAAGATTACCCTGTTAGAATGGTTATAGTGAGAATGTACATCATGCCGAGGACACATTTGTGTGACAGCTCAGCCTCATCGTTTTTAGTTACGCACAGCTTCAGTTAAATTCTCACAGTAACTTCACCTCCAGTGTTTCAGACTCAGATTCTTCTGGCAGGCCCATTTCCAGTGGATATCAGGAATGGTAGAGTGGGTGAGATTGGATAATGAATATCTGACAACTAAGTTTCCTGTTATTCATAAATCCCACTTTATGTAGGTTCTCCTGATTGGCATAAGAAGTTTCCAAGGGTTCTTAAAGTGAGAGGACATCAGCAAAGTGGGAGATTATGATAATGTTTGTCAGTTAATAGCAGTATGATGTTGCTCCATATATGAGTATTATCACCAGATGAAGAAGAAAAAAAATAATCTGTTCCTGTCTATACATTACTATTTGTTGCTAAGTAAAAATATTCATTTTGATTCCAGCAGCTGTAGATTTAAAGGCAGCCATACTGACATTAAGGATGACAGCTATTCAGTCACATAGGAACACATTTTCCTGCAAAAGGTGCTCAGAATTTGTTCTAAAGTATTGTTTTCCCTATGCTTATTTCAAACACTCTCCCTTTTTTCCTCCTTGATTTACAGTAGCTAAATAAGAGACATGTTTTACATAATGAAAAGGCAAAAGAGATTAACTCTAGGTTGCCTCTGCCTGCTGAAATATTTTGTCAAGTCCCATTTCAAGGAGTCTCTTAAATCTTCTTAACATTATGACTTTGAAGGAATACTTTCCTGTTGCATAAGCTGAAAATGCTTCTGATAATTGCAAAGGACGATTTAAGAAAAGCATTCAGGTCATGACCCCTCTCAGATATATCTTCAGATGAGTATGAGTTTGAAAGTTAACTTGCAGTGTTCCATGAGTTACATTGCCAGCTGTTAGTGATTTGGAAGGATTTAGGATCCAGTTAAAGCAAATAGTTCTGATATTGCTTTAAAGGATTTCTCAATGACTGTTTGCAACTTACCATATTTCTTACATTACTTCTGGTTAGGAAATGAAATGCTGGCAGTGGCATGTTTTTTATAATTCTTTAAGAAAGCTGGTTTATAAATANGTTCTATTTCCATATTCTATTAAGAGACTAGAGAGTACAGAGACACACTCTGCTATAGATATGCAAATAGGCTGGCATAATCCTAGAAAAATATGCAATAATTAATGCAAAGTAATCTTTAATCAAATAATTAAGTATACAACAAATTGGAGCTAAAAAGATCCACCTCAAATAAAGCAGGGCGAATAGCTAAAGTAGGATGAATAATTCAAGTAGAAAAATTCTGAAGTCACATAAATCTGATAACTGCAGTTTTCTTACATTTGTTTCCTCTTTTCACACCTCTGGACCTGTCACACTGTAGTTTTTTGAAAATAGATTTTGTAATGGCAAATTCATGAGCTTCTATGACACTACTATTTTATCACATCATTCCTTTTCATACTTAAGATACAAAAAAGCATTTTAAAATTTGAAACATCAAAATGTGGAACTGCCCAATTTTATTTTGATATTAGTATTTAATCAAACTAATGCTTTTATCAGCAATATCCCAGTGAAGACACTACCCTGCATTAGCCCAATACCTTTTCACAGAAACATTCAGGTTGGAAAAGACCTTTAAGCTCATCGAGTCAACCATTGCCCCATCACTGCCAAGTCCACCATTGGACCATGTCCATAAGCGTCACATCTAGACATCTTTTAAAGACCTCCAGGGATGGTGATGCCACCACTTCCCTGGACAGACTGCAACCCTTTTGGTCCAGAAATTTTTCCTAATATCCAGCCTAAACCTCCCCTAGTGCAACTTGTGGCCATTTCTTCTTTCTATTCTTTCCTTGATAGGAAACTATCACTTGTTTCCTGTGAGGAGACACTGCAACATTTCACCACCACCACCACAATTTGAGCAAGGAAACAACACTTCAAATTTGCTGTGGAAGCCAAGTCAATTTCTTTTTTTTCAGGTAGGATTGTTTTTACATCAAATCATATTTTCCAGTTATTTTGAATGTTTTGATACATTTTGTAATGTACCTCATCTAATGAACATTGTAACTAAACATTCACAGCACCTGATCTAGTGCATTTATGGTGCATTTCTCTCTTGCCGTAATTTTTGAATTTCCTTTCATAGAAATTCTCAGTCTCTCTTTTCTACTTCTTTCTGTAATACAACTCTGTCTTTCTCACAGGGAAGATTACCCTGTTAGAATGGTTATAGTGAGAATGTCCATCATGCCGAGGACACATTTGTGTGACAGCTCAGCCTCATCGTTTTTAGTTACGCACAGCTTCAGTTAAATTCTCACAGTAACTTCACCTCCAGTGTTTCAGACTCAGATTCTTCTGGCAGGCCCATTTCCAGTGGATATCAGGAATGGTAGAGTGGGTGAGATTGGATAATGAATATCTGACAACTAAGTTTCCTGTTATTCATAAATCCCACTTTATGTAGGTT
>VZTJ01006239.1:796523-852262 GCA_013397795.1 Orthonyx spaldingii | reverse complement strand
CATATATATATATATATATACTCGCACACACTCAAAAACTCTGTAAACAGATGTATTTTTTTGGTGAATACTGCAGAAATAGTGAATCTCATGTTTTTAGAAGGAAATGGTTTTTCAGGAGACATCCTGCTATCTTCCTGCTAAGTTTGAGCAGAGACGCCTCATTTCTACATCAAAGTCAGTTCAGGTAAGCAGCTGTGATTGTGCTGGTGTTCAGTATATTGTCATGTTCCGCATCATGTTCTACTATGGGGCACTGCAGGATGACACCTGAAAAAACTCTTCATTGTACCTATCCTGAGTTGCAGCCTCTTTTTAGAAATAAAATTAAGTGGAAGGAAAAAACTAAATTAAGATTCCAGAGGAATGACGAAACAGCTGCTTTCTATGCTATTTTCTCTATTTGACAAAAATAAAGCGACCCCATTCCTACAGTAAATTTTATATAAATTGCTTTTCTCTCTGCTTAGTCATTCTGCCTGTGAGTTTCTGAATAGCCAAACAGGATATAAAAAGAAATAACTCCACATCACTTACCACACACTATAGTGTTAATATAAACTGTTGTGTTAGATTACCATCTGGCAAAGGTGGGTAAAGTAAGCATTTGTAAAGGATTACATTTGGTTATTCCCAAAGAAACACAGAAAACCTCTCTATATGCTCCTTTTATTAAAAACGAGAGGTTTTTCTAGTTAGCAAGGAAGTTGAACAAATCAGTTGTTGATATCAAGGTGGAGCTCTTCATCTATACAATGATAGGAAAACTGGAAAAATTTATTCTATACTTTTAAGAGATATGATGAAGCACAACAAATCTGGTAAACATTGTACCACAGAAGGGACAATATATAGAAAAATAAATTTTTAGAATTTAATTAAAGCTAAAAGGGGGAAGAAAATCTTTCTTCTGACATTGTTCAGGCAGTTCATGTGATTTACTTAAAGAGGAAAACATACGCCATAAAGGCGGCAGTAGAAACTAAGCTAAGCTATCTAAATTTGAAAAAAAAAACCCCTGATTTAAAATCATGTTATGAAATTGAGCAAGAGAAGCCTATGAAAGCTCCCAGCTGTACGGTGACGCCTGTCCCGCCCGTCGCCGGGAGCGGCTCCCGCACCGCCACCCGGCGGCGGCTCCACACCAACCTCCGCCGGCGAACAAACCCGCAGCTGAGCGCGGCTTTTCTTAGCTCAAACGTTCACCGGCACACACTGCAAGATGGTAATTCTCATTGCAAAAGTGTTTCCCGGTGCTCACAAAGTCCACGGGCACTAGAACAATATAATTACACGGACAGAAGTTGTTTCTAGCAGTTGCACCTTCCGTGGTAGTGGTGTTTGGAGGTTTGCAGATTTGTTCCACAGCTAAGTTGCTTAGAGGCTGCCTCTTCATTCAGCACTTACTGACTGAGACTACCACTTCCGAAGCGGTCATTTGTACATGTCTCTGTCAAATGTTTGAAATACTTACCAATTATCTACCTCAAATTAAATCATGGTGGTTTCAAACATACTCTGTCCTAGGAAAACTGCACTAACCAGTTAATGCATTATGCTCCACACACTGCCATCTCACAGAAGATACAGCATAAGTACATCTTATTTTTACTTCCACAACAATGCTCTCAGAGATTCTTAAGACAACATTAAGATTTAATACTGAGATTACGTGGTGGAAAGCTTTAGGAAATACATATATTCAACTTCCACTCCCACTAAAATGAGTGACAGCAACAAAAAGGAGGGCAGGAGATAGTGAAGAAATAATAAAATACAGATACTTTAAAGTAACTGCTTAGGAGTGGCTTGGGCAATGGCAGACAAAACCAAAAAATGACCTTTTAAAATAGTTATTTTCTACCCATTTAATTAGGTGGCAATATGAAAGATTCATCTCTTTGAGATGCAGAAGTTAGCCCTTATTTTGGGAGAGAACACAGGCTATCAAGAGTTCAGTTGATTTTTGAAGATTTAATTCCTGCAAACTTGTTTCAGCTAGCAAGTAGCATGACACATATTTGCAAGACATTCTATAGTATTTGAGAAGCTGCGAGTCGCAAAAAAGTTCTTGAAATAAAGTGTTCAAAAATATCTCTCATAAACTTTAAAAATCAGAACAATTTTAATTAAGTTTTTATATAAGCATGCTAAAAATACCTAAAACTGTAAACAACTATAACTACACAGCTTTATTTACCAGCAATCTTTATGCCAGGAAAGACCACTATTCCAATCCAAGTTTTGCATCCCTTAATGCCGATTAGCATGATCTTTGTGCTGCTTGTGCTCTCAGGTTTCCAGTGGTTACTAAGGTGAGGAGGTCACTGCCAGAGAACTCAGCAGAGTGAGCTGAGCTCGCTGCTTGGTGCTGCACCACTGGAGGCCACACATTAGCCTTAGCACATGAGAGCTGTGTTCAGCACTACAAAGCCAGCCCCTGCCTTATTCACAATGACACGGATCCTTGCTGAGGCACAGGAAATGGGGCTGCTCGTCAAAAGCCAATCAGCAAAAGTGAAGTGGCATGGGTTGGAATGAAAAAAAGATAAGGTTGTATTGCAGGGTTGTCAAAAAACTCATTTCTCTGCTGCGAGGAGTGAATTAGTGGATTTCACAGCAAGTGTCCACAATTTCATTGCTACTTAACATATTAGCAAGGTGATTTTCTGTTCCTACAACAGATAAAAAGACATTCATTTATATCAACAGCTGAATTGGAATCTGATGTACTCTCTAAATTGTGCAGATGGCAACAGTGAGCTGAAAATCTACTTCAACCATTTTGTGATAAATGTTTTAAGAACTAGACCAATATGAGCACATTTTTTTATACACGAACCATTTTGTCCATCATTACTTACCTGAAATCTGGTCATTGAAGAGAGTTTGCTTCTGCAATACTTACAAAGATTTTGCACACTTGGAATTGTAAATGCTTGATAAAATTGTTTACCTTTATTATCACATTTTCCTTACATTTATTATAAAATTATTTTGAATACAGGTAACCATTATAATTGGAAACACAGGAAGTTTTCTGCAGCCAGCAGTTATCCTTTAGAGATCACTTGTGATCCCAATTTAAGACTCCCACGTAATTTCCTAAAGGAGACAGTGTACAAACAGACATGGCTAATGGACTGGGAAATGAAGGACTTAGGGAGAAGGGGCCAGACCAGGTATGTTCTCTACAAAACTCTCTCTCCAACAGGTCTGTTATAAGTAATACTGTAAAGCCACAAAATTTTGATTTGAAACTGGTGCTCACCAACAAAGTTAGAGTTGCAGTGAGAACTGGAACAGCGCACGCCAGAAAGATTCAGTGATCGAGCCTGGGAAAGGGCACAGCCTCTTTAAGATGAGCTGATGTAAAAGCTTCATTAGACATTAAACCAACATTTCTAAACAAGATGAAGAGTGTTAAGCTAAACCATAGACCAGTTTAAATTTCCATAGAAAACGTAAAATAAAATATGGTAACAGTTTTCCTACCAGACTTCTGGAGTCAGTTTTCTGTATACATTGAAGTTCTCCAAACTATCTTCCATTTAGTTCTTTGCAGAATAAAAGCAAGAGGCTCTACTTGTAGTACAAACTTCCTGTCTAGGAGGTTATGAACACTAGCAGAGACTTGAGGATGAATTAAACCTTTTTTTTTTTTAATTCTAAGGCTTTTCCTAACTATGCTGAGTATAACATATTAGAGCTTTGTTTAACTTTGTACTTTCAAACATGAGTAAATCAACTCCTCCTCTGCAGGTTTTTTCAATAGCAAACACATTTCAGAATGACACAGTACTATCACTCTCAGTTTGTCAAGCTCACAACCAAGCACACCCATCTCCTCTGAACTGTCCACAGGTGATGCTCATTACTGTAAAGTGGCCACAATGTAGCAGGTATTCAGTTATAATGAAGTGCTAGGAAGTGATACCCTGAATTTCAACAACTGTACTGAGAAGGGCTGGTTTGGGCTGTTGTTTTGGGTTTGGTTTGCAATTGGTTTTTCTCAAAAAAAAAAAAAAGCACATTTTAGCTTATGCAGTAAAAAAGACAGGCATTTGATATTGCTATTTATTTCTTTTTAAAAATTAGACAATTCTCAATGTAATATTCTAGCAACATGCTACTAAGCACTCTATACATTCCTTTCTTCAGAATAATTCCAACTAGATCTTGGCAAGGATAAACCAAATAATAATTACTTTAATAGTACCAACCAGAATTAAACCAATGGAGAACTCCTCCCCTGAATCTGAAATTATATTTATGTGAAATCGCACCACTTATATTTAATACTGTGTTGTCTTATGTAACTATTGAAATACAAATATTTCATTTCTCTAATAGAAACATGGCATATTTTTTCATCTAATTCAGAATAATAAAATAAAAATTTCCATGGGCATTAAGAAGAGTTTAAACTAGGATTTCATAAGGCAGGCTTTAAAATAGTGCCTGAACCAGTTCTTTCACAGAGTTCTTGATTAAAATCTACACACTTTCAGTAACTATTTTCAGCAGTGCAAATTATGTGTCCTCCAAAAAGTTTTAATGAAAACCATTTTAATTAAAACTAGTTTGACAACTAGTATGCAAAGTCAAACCACAGGATACTAAATACTTTTTGAGATTTGTTTGCTTATCTGCAAACAGAACTTCCCTCCAACGTCCCATGGAGCAGAAACAATTGTGGTAGCAATTAAAAGATTTTAATTTGTCAGATTCAAGGTCACTAGTTAAATTATTCAGTCAGTTTTACTTCTAGCAAAGACAGTCTCTTACAGGCATGTATGGTTTTGTATGTTGTTTCCTAAACGGTTTAGAAGCACACTCTTATATTCTCTATTTTACAGTGTTGTGCTTTTTTACTTATTCATCTGTACCTGTTTTTAGCTGAAAATTATTGTTCAATTTGTACAAATCACCCATAATTTAAACTGTATAATTACATTTCATGTAATCTCACAATTTCATTGGGTAATTAAGTGATTCTCTACAGCTTTTTTATCAAAAAAAGCGCAATATACAATTAATGAATCCCAGTAGGATTTTTCCCCTCACAAGCACTGACATTACTTATTTAAACACCCTGAACCAAATCCTTGGGCATGTCTGATGAGTTGTGCAGGAATCAGACATGCATGCAAAATGGCTCAAAGCTCACCTGTCACAAAGGGCCAGATCCTACAGCAGGGCTGTATCCTCTTCACAGAGAAAGAAAAAATAAAGTGTGAACGTCTAAACTACATCAGCTCTACAAATACAGTGGACCTTCACGCAGAAGGAAGGCCCAGTAGTATGCCCTCTTAAATTCGCCAGCATCTACTGTGTTATTTTAGGAGTGCATATGGAAAGGATATATGGAAGTCTGTAGCACCAGAGAATTATACTTAAATCCTCTTGGGGCAAATTACACTGAACTGAGGGCCAGTTTAGGGCTGGTATTTTAATTTTCAGTAGCTATACTATTCTAGAGGATCTAGCCTGTTATCATCATAGTGCAAATGTAACCTCTTGTATAGATATCTTCTGGTAACAATCAAAAAACATAACCTTAACAAAGAGAGGTACAGCTTGTTAGTGAGGCGTGGTACATGGACTCTGTTATGCACCCAGGCACCTTCTTTCATTGCTGAACCATCCACTTTTCAGAAAACATTTTAAAAATAACCTTTCCTTTGACAATATTAAAAGTAGACGATATGATTTTTCCCTCGGTAAATTAATACAGTATAAACTGATTTTTCCAATGTCATTTCAGTTTAAAATGGGCTGAAAAAAGTTACAATGTTTAATTTAATGATAATTTCAGAATAGTACCTGGTTCACAAACATTGTTTTGTAATGAGAAAGCTTTGTCTGTAAGCAAAAAAACCCCATATTTTCAAGTGATTTGCAGACAGTATTTTAGGTGCCACCACCACCTGCAGTTCTGATGATGATGCCTTGCACCAACAGAACACTTGTCCTACTGGTGATCAACATTCATCTTCTTCATGCGATGAAGCAGGGCATCTTTTTCCATTTGGACCTCAGCAAGAGCCATTTTGGCTTTGGCTAGTTCTTGTTTGAGACATTCATTTTCTTCAATAAGCTGAAATGATTAGGTTAGAAAAGAAAGCTATTAGTATTCCTGCATACTGACAACTTTTTCCATTACTGTAACTTTTAAAATACCAAATGCTCCCATTCATTGCTGGGTGGAGGTTTGCTGTGGCTGAGTCAATTGTGACTGATTCTCAGTCAGTGAATGTAGAACACGCAGAGAGTTGATGCAATCAGCTCGAAAGACAGGATAGCCAATGTTTTAGCTATGCCATTTCCATTCTGGAGTGGAATGGAAATGACCCAATGTTCTGAGCTTGAGGAACAGATTCTTACCCAGTGGGGAAAACAGCCAAATTAATGTATGGGTCCTGCCATCATCCATTCAAAATCCAGGTATGACTGATAAATCAGTAAGGGTCTGACTAAACAGCCAAGTCCCTTGTCTTTGGCAGTTGTGTTGTACAGGGATGAGGGAGATGAGAAGAAAACTCCCTCATAAAACTCCCTCTGATGTAAAGAAAATAGTGTACAGTGTGTCATTACACTATTTAGAAAGCAGTATTAAATTGCTGAACCATACTATAATATCCACAATCCGTATTTTCCATCTCAAATAGATTTCTAAACAGATGTACATCCCAGGCCCACCCCGAGATAACCTTACAATTATGATTAATAATGGTTGTAACATAATTTTGTGGCAGCAAAGTGAAGTCAAAATCAATTCTTAATACCTCATTTTTAAGGAAGTCAACTGAATCCCTGCTTGATTTAGGAGCTCTGGGAGTTTCACAAGTAGTCTGCGTGGCTTGGTCCTGTGTTTTATGTTCAACAGTTCCCACTGCTTGCTGCAATGTACTGCTTGAATTCTTCATCTTCAATATGTCATTTACTTTTTGATTGTCTGTTAGACAGAAAGAGTGTGCAGGGGTTTTGTCAATTTTTTTTTTAAGCTTTATTCTTATCAGTAAAAAATTGAACCCACCTAAAACAAATATACTATTAAGTACACTTATATTTGCCTCTCTAAATCAAACAAGAATAAAATTTAATTAAAATTCATAGCCTTTTAGAGGAAGAAAGAAACAATATATAACTTTCAGCCTGAAGAAAATAAACACATTTTTATACCGACCTGTATCAGCACCACAGAATATGCACTCTGAATAATCAGAAATTTGAGAACTATTAATATTGCTATTAACATACTGTCTCCAGGTCTCTCTGAAGACTGCATTTACATTTAAAGACATAGTGAGATAAACCTGCAGGACCAAGTTTTTAAATTAGAAAATAACTTCAATTACTTGGCATTAAAGAAACTTTCTAGCATTTGTAACTGAAGTGCACTATAACATCTGTTAAAAGATACTGCTGTACACCAAGAGACAAAGTGAAGGTCACGGTTTGAAGTAGTCTAAAAAATACTCTGTGCTTGTTTTTTGTTTTAAGCATTTCCTTCTAAAATTTTCTGTTCATTACTCCCTCCTCTCACCACACACGTACAAGGACTCAAAAGATGTAGCACTGCAGATATCACTGGAGTGCAGATGACATTTGACCTATGCCTTTGAAGTCACAGTACCTGAGCAATCCAAGACAGGAATAGGGATCAAAGCACTTCAGCAAAAAGGGGGAAGCATATGAATGGAAAGAAACCTTAAAATTATGTATTTTCTCACTATATTACTAAATTTTCAATGTTTACTATAAAAAGATGACCAAAATGCATTGAACATCTTTAACTCACACAGTGCATTAGATAACATGCAAAAATTAATCATGCCACAGCATAACTCTGAAAAGTCTGGTCCATCTTTGCTATAGCTTCCCATCAGGTGGATCAAGGGGGCATTAAGATCGTCCTGCGGCCTCTAAAGTCATACAATACGTTGCATATTTCTGGATTAACATATCCAGGACGTGGATGAAAGGGTGGGTGTACCCTCTGCAGTTCTATGAACACCAAATTGAACGGTAGGCGACTGACACACTGATGGGTTTCAAAAAAAAAAAACCAAAAAAGTGGTTTTCCAGAGGAACCTGGATGAGCTGGAGAGATGGACTGACTGGAGCCTCATGAAGTTCAGCTGAAGCCAATGTGAAGTCCTACAGGTGGGAGTCAATAACCGCTTGCTCTGCTACAGGTTGGGGACCAACTGGACAGAAAGCAACATTGCAGGAAATGACCTCTAGGCCTTGGTCAACAGGATTTACCATGAGTCAGCAGTGATCTCTGACAGCAAAAACCAGGGACATACAGGCTATACTAGCAAAGGTATAGCAGCAAGGTGAGAGAAGTTGTTATTCCCCACTACTTAGCACCAGTGAGACTATACCTAGAATACTGGATCTAGTTTTGGATTCCCAAGTGTGAGAAAGATACTGACAGCAGAAAACCACCAAGATAATTATGGCCAAGAGCACATGATGTACAAATGAGGGGCTGAGTGAGATGCACTCATCAAATCTGAAAATGAGAAGGCTGTAGGGTGATCTTAATGCCACCTTTGCCTGCCTAGTGGAAGGGTATAGAGAAGATGCACCAGATGTGCCTGAGGTGCCTGGCAAGCAATCAAGCACCTCTGTCTTGAGATGGCAGGACAGGAGGCAATAGAGCTGCAAAAAAGGGAATTCTGATTACACATTATCAAAAAATTTAATCGTAAGAGTGGCCAAACACTGGGACACATTATTTATGGCAAGTTGTGGTATTGTCGTTTTGATGCTCAAAACTTGCCTGGACATGGCATTGAGTGACTTTATCTAATCTGCCCCTGCTTTGAGCTAGGAGTAGGACCAGATGACCTCTAGAGGCTCCCTCCAACCTAGACTATGATTCTTTGACATATCTGTGAAAGACAACAGTGAAGTTTCAGGTCTGTACGTATTGCCTTGTTACAAGTATTTAGTATTTTCCATGCATGCAAAAAACCCCTCTAAGCACACATATATGCTTCATGGAAAGTACAAAGTTAAATCACTGTTCTAAATGCAAGTCTCAATGCAATCCCAGCCCTGAGCTGCCAGGACAGCACTGTGACACACAGAATTGGAAACTGCTACCTATATTCCTTAAATAGTTTTTTGTTTTACAGTAGTTTCTACTACTATCTGTAACACAAAACAATAAAGACAGTAACCACCTTGGTAATCTGTAAAGAAAGGCAATTTTTTTGTTTGCTTTGTAGCAACAAATTTATCAGGATGAAGTGATATGCACTGATGAAGCATATCCTGATGACATTATAAGCATATTTTAATTTTCTTAGGTTGGTTCAACTGTGGGTTATCACAGCCAATACATTATACAGAAAGGTAATCCTCCTCTTTGTGACTACACTTAGAATTAAGGCATATGTCAACACATCTCACACCAATTATCATCAGTTATCTTTTCATAATTAGTCACATGTATGACAAAGGAAAAAACAATAGGATTCTAGATTTGAGATACCAAGGTGCAGGAACATACAAACCTCTAATGAGAAAAGTGCCATCATCATTTCTTTCTATCCAGAGTATGTCAATATGCAGTTTTATGGGTACCAGTTCAGATACCTTGAGATTTTCACGTGGACTGTCATCCTAAAAAATACATATAATCAAAAATGAGTTTACTGGGAAATAAAAAATAGATAATTAGAATGTTCATTTAAACATAAGTGGATTTAATGAAACTTGAAAGGGAATGTCTCAGAGCAAAATTTTCTAATGGGATCTCCACTAAACTTTGGCTCCATTTTTCTCCCCCAGGGATCGTATTAAAGGCTCAAAATTATCTCTGGAGTAAGTCTGCTGAACTCAATATATAGTCCAAGTAAAATACTTCAAAGTGTTTTTACAGACATCTCAATAAGATTATACTCCAACTCAAGACATTCATTAGCTCAGGAGCTCTCTGAGTCACAGATAAGAAGCCTGTGCTATACAGTATCTGATTTTCCCTTGAACAATTTAAAGACTGAATGGGTACAGCTATCATTCTTGAGCAGATTCTGTCTGTTTAGAATTTAGTTTGGGATGACACCAGCTGCAGTTTAGTTATATTACTGTACTCAACAGAAGAGAAACTTCACAAATTACTTCTTTGGGGTCTCCCCAGGATGTCTTTATAGTTCATTATCCCTTTCAAACAGAATAACGCAGCCAGTATGATCAGAAACTATACATATGAGCATTAAATGTGTACCAAGAAAGCTGTTGAGATATAGCTTCCAAAGCTTCTTGAAACAGCATTAAGATTGAAGCAGAAAATGCAAACAATAAAATAATCTTTCTTAAATTCCTCCCTTTCCATGAAACACACTGCATCAAGTCTCATGCAGAAGAAATAAAAGAACACACTGAATTGAATAGGCAATGGAGTATATACATTTGAACCATATCCTCTCACTCTCTAATACCCAACAATTGTATAGAAATGAATCATCTCTATGTCAAATTTGCAGTTTGTCAACCGTCACAAGCAACTTCACCATGACTTGTGTGCACTGCTGAGTGAGCATTTTGGTGCTTTTGCTGCCAAGCAGAATCTTGTTGCCAGTTTATTAATGTACATTCCCCATGTCAAGCAGCTGCTTTCTCAAGAACATTTTGCTTAAGTCTGCCTTCTTGCCAATAAACCAGCACAATCCTGGTTTGAAATGCAAATGACTATATGTAAAGACTTTGCTATTTGCATTTGGGCATTCATGTTTGTGATTCACTGAAATCTAAGGAACAGATCCACAGCTCTTACAGAAAATGCTTGTGCTAATCCTGTAGGAGAGAAACAGATCTAAAAGAGTGACCAAAGATCCTCAGGGGATGGAAAGGCTGTATCACTGAGGGAAGGAATACTGATGCATTTTGGGTAGAACACAAGACAATTGCCTTTCCAGTCAATAATGATCTTGGCAGAATCAAGACTTTAGCCCCAGATGTAGAACTGGAGCTGCTCTTCCAGTCCTCACCTTGTTCAAAGTTTATGTGGGTGATTATTACTGCTCAAAGCAATGTAATAATTATCTTTATGTTTATTTGGTTTTCTGTAGTTCTACACCCCTCAAAAAAGCATCCTTATCTTTATATTCAGTGCTTGTGCAGCACAGAACTCACCACCTTCTTTAAATGTCTGAAAGAAAATCCCCTAGGAGACTTGAGCAGAAGTGTCCTCTTAATGTTACTATTTTAAGATATGGTGCTGAAAAATGCTTGCATTGTTTAGTATCTATTTCTAGGTAGAGCAGAAGATGAAATTTGGGTTGTAAGAAACAGTGTTCAAGTGGTTTGTACTGGAATTCCATAACCTTTTTCCTTCTTCTGTACAGAACTTTCATTGCAAGAACTATCCTCCAACTAGGAGAGAGAAATAACCTTTAAAATCCATGGTTTGTAAATAGAAAACCATATACTTTGCTAAGCAAAAAAGCCCAACCAGAAAAACCCACATTGTACCTCTAGAAGCTTGATATACCTTACATATAAAATTCCCAGACACTGTCACTCTAAAAGAGAGATTTGGGAGAGGAGGAAAAAGTATAAAATATTAATTCATACAAATAGCTTGGACATGCAGATAATTCCCCTCCAGGCATACCACACAGCTAACCAAATCTATGGATTTCTAAATTGTTTTAGTGTTATCTGAAGATGTTCCAGCGTATGATAGCAGTTTCTTTGAAGTTAACAGTATCCAGATAAGTAGTTTATCATCAAAGAAACAAGAACACAGTATTTTTTTAGAGAAGCCAAATATCTCATTGTTAACATACTTTTAAATTAATCCTTGCATTAGAAACTTTTATCTTCATAGGCATCACTTCTGCGACAGTTTCATCTTCTAGAAAATGCTGAATGTTTGTGAGAGAAGATGTTAGAAATTCAGCACTGAAGTTCTCCACATGACACTGAAGAAACCCATTTTTTACAGCTAGTAGGGAATGTACAACAGCACTAGGCCCGCTTTCCCATCTCAGACTAATCTCAGGTGATGAATTAACAGGTCCAGCCACAGATTTACAGTCAGAACCTGTTGCAAAAAGAAAACAAATTTGCATTAAAATTTTGCAGTGTACAAAACATCAATTATGATGTAATTATTTCCGCCTCTATTGTGCGACTGATTTTCCAAAAAGTACCACAGAGCTATTATCCACAAAAGGCAGTGTTGCAAATACAGAACTTCAGAGCAAATTTCTAAGTATATCATTTCAAAGTACAAAAATAAAGTGTACATATAAGGACTAGTACCACACTGTGACAAGAGAAAGGACAATGTAGAAGTATCACCATCCACGCAAAAAAATTTGTTTCCTTGGTGCCTTGACGATGGAAAACCAATTATTTTGCACATTTTTCCACTAAGTCCTTCAAGTTCAATTCAGAAAAACATTCAAGTCACTTCACTCTCTCAGGAGAGCAGGTATTTTCTTGGAAAGGCTGAACTTCCTGACTTAGGAACCATAAATAGCAATGCAGTAAGATAGAAAACATAACCACATGTGCATTACTTGAGTGGCGATGGACTTGAACCTTAAAAAAACTCTGGCACTTTCTTGCTAATTTCAGTATCTTTAATCAGTAAGGACAATTGGAACATTCAACTAAAAAAGTTGTAAAAGCCATAATAAACTAAACTAAACTAAACGTTTAAGATAACCACATGGAGGGGTGAGCAGTATCCATTTCTTATACAGAACAGTTACTCCATGGGATTCTCAAATCATCTCATCACTATGATGGCTGACCTACAGAAATTACCTCTATGACAAGAAGCATAATCATAGTAACTACAGAAAAGCATTGAAACTCGAAAGATACCTCAAGAAAAATCAACTGAGTTATGTCAATTCATCAGGCAACAGACACTGCCTGGAGCTACAGCAGCCTGACAAAGTAATTGAGTTGTTTTCCTATCTGTACATTAATTGAGTTCCTCTTCCTGTATAGTGTGGGAGTTCATGGATGACCTGGCACAGCAGCAGAGTCAGGACTTATGCACTTATCTACTGGCACTAGAGTCAGGCTAGATGGACACACTGGGCAGACAAAAACCAATGGCAAGATGAACATGAGAATCTTCAGCCTTTGCTGTGAACCAGAATCTCTCACTGGCAGCCCTTGAGAAGGGCAACTCTCCAGATAGAAGGACAATGACCACTCAGTTCAATGAATCCCTGCAACTGTTTCAGGAAACTTTGTGTCCCTCGAAGATCCATACACTTCCCGCACATACAGATAAAGAAATAAGCAGTAGGTGCCTAAGTATTTCTGCACCAGAAAAGAGTGCCTGCATCATTGCTGGAAGAATTTAAAGTACAGAAAAAGAGCAGAGGAAAAGATCACACATTCAGTCTCAGCCTTGAGTCAATTTTAGTTATCATGCAGATACCTGAAAGTGGCAGCATCACGGGAAGATGAAGTAAAAACTGCATTAAAAAATTTGGAAGCTGCTGTGAACTGCTGTTCCCTTCTCACAAGCATGTCAAGCATGGTAAGATCTCAGTAAAGCACATCCCTCCCACAATACCTCTGCCATACTCCATCCCCACCTTCTTTTGGTTTTGCTGCCCAACAAGATCTGATAAAGTTGCAGTCCTGAATCCAGCCCTCCAGGGAATTGCACAGCTACCATGTTGCCCTCAACTTAGTCCAGCTTTTAGCCACATTATTCCCTTTCTATATCTACTGCATTAACAGTATAGTAGGTTTTAAATGGTTATTTTCAACCAGAACATCTTGAAGAATATAACTTGAGTATTCACTGCTTTGCACGGTTCCTCAGGTTACTGGTTACAATTGTTAATGCAGCACTTGAGAAAGTTTTATTAAAGGTCTTGAAGGGGGAAGTTGCTTTTATTGGGATATTATTGTACACATCTACTCACTTTTTCTTTTAGTTGTATTTTGTTACCGTTGACTCTTTTAAACAGTCTCTTTTGATCTGATTCTCAAGCTTTTTCCAAACTTTTTCTCTTTTTATTCTAATAGATATGAATATGGGACATGGGGAGCAGCAGCAGGTGCAGAAAATTCCTGACAGTACAGAAATCACAGCAGAGAGAAGAAAAGATCAGTGGAGAAAAGATGAACATTACAGAATGGGAGTGACCAGCAATGCACAAAAACCCAAAAAAAGTGCTGTTGGCTCACCCATTCAGGTACCCACCAGAAAGAGAAAGGAAGTGGAAGTATTTGCAGATCCCAATCATGTCATAACCTTTTTAGCCACAAAATAATTAGACAGTGCACAAGTCTCTCATTATCAGCTGAGAAACATTATCATTATCAGAGGTTCTAGCTGTACATACAATAAAGAGCAGGAAGGTGGCATGTTTGTATGATTTACTCCCTCTGGCTTTTACAGAGGATATGGCAGATAACCAGAAATCAATTTGCCTGCTGTATGAAGGTCAGCCGTGAGTCCTCCCTGCTGGACCTCCTCCTTGCCTTCAGATGCTTCAATACAACATCATGCAACAGCTGCTCAGGCAGCAGCTGCTGGCAACGGCTCAGCTTACCAGTAAATGGGTTCTTTAGCCCAGGCATCAGAGGCTGTACCACCTCTGAAGCTGAAGCACGACCTTCTGAACAAAATCCATGCTGATAGAAGGTTGGAATAAAAAATGGCAGCCAACAGCTGCTACAGCTATTTCCTGGGAAAGGAGATGAACCAGAAGCAGGTGCATCGTGTAGAAGGCTGGCAGAGGAGAGCAAAGCAGACTGTGACATGAACTGCCACGCCAATACGTCATGCCAAGGAAGAAACCTCACCCTATGAGAACTCTGTTTTCTGGCAAAGAATGTATATATTGTACTCATGCCCAAGAACAGCTCTGACAATACACTGGTTGATCTAGTTATGCAAATATCTGGCATGAAACAACACTCTTTGTATCAAGCTTAAAAAATACAAAAACCCAACTGACCAACTAAACCCCAAAAAAACAAACCAAACACAGTTGTCTGTCTTTAAAGCTCATCTTTCCTGACAGAGAAAATTTTTTAAGTTTTCTTAAACCACGTTATAAAGTCTGTTTAATTTGTGTATGTTATTTAATCTAGAGAAACTGATCTTGGAAAAAAGAAACATTCCTTCAAAGGAAGGTACATTAAGCAAAGTACTATTAGAGTCATAAGAGAGTTCCATCTTCCCAAAACAGTAACACAATGCAAGGTGTTGTGGTTCCAGCCCGCCAGCAGCCAAGCCCCATGCAGCCTCTCACTCACTCCCCCACCAGTGGGATCGGGGAGGGAATTGTAAGGGTAAAAGCCAGAAAGGTCATGGTTTAAAATAAAGATAGTTTAATAGGGAAAACAAAATCCAAAGCATAGCTCCATACTAGTCACTATAAAGACAATTAATTCTACCCCAGCCAAAAGCAGCACGTAATCCAGCTTACTTCATTTTCAAAAAAGCAAACTAAGGACCAGAATTCAGTGCAATGCACATTTTTACCCACAGGATCATACACGGTTCCATTTATTTATTCTTCCTTTTTAATGTATGGCAATGAAGAAAGAAATCAGAGTCGTTAACCAGCACTAAATGGATGCTATTGTACTAACAAAGAACTGTGTTTGCATTTTTATTTACTTAGAACAAATATTTCCAGCTCCAATTTCACCACACTGAATTGTTAGTTCTTACCGACAGTTCTGTTGCACAGATATTGTCGAACACCAATATTTCCCAGTTGGTTTGGTATCACTTGGTTGACCTGTAGGCATATTTCTGTGTCTTCTCCTCTGATGTCAATTTCACCATTAACACCAAATACTTGAAAAACCACAACAGACATCTGTCAACAAAATCCAAATAAAACAAGATTATAAAATGAATTTACAGTGATTATTTTTTGTAAGGTATGTCTAAACCGTTTCCATCACAAAAGGAAAAAAAACCCCTTTGTATCCAAAACCCTTGGTCACAGAGAAGCACAAAGTTTTCTCATTTCTTCTTCTTTTCTTTTTGTACACATTGGCTTCATAATGGATTGCTCAACAGCCTGTCCAATGACAGACACTGGTATTTATACCCCACTGACACCAACTCAGAATTGGCTAGAAAAGCCATGGAAATGAGACAGAGTTTCCTTACTCTGACAGAGAAGCACATGACCTATGCAATACCTGAAATGTCAAGTACCTGACATTACCTAAAACCTACCTACAACTGCATCCAACTTTATTCATATCAGAAGCATAACCAAGCACTTGCAGTGCTGAATCAGATCAGGTTAAAGAGCAGAGATAGGCTACTACACTTTGGCTATCTGCATAGTAGTCAGCCCTTTTTCTCTATTTACTGGGTTGCAGTATTTTTATAAATGAAGTAGAAGCCAGCTTTAAGTCAGCTTTCATATCAGAAGATGTGTGTCCATCATCATTACTACTATTTTGGGTTCATTTTTCTAATGACTTGAAAAATCACCTCTAAAAGCAACCATTTTAGTTCTGTTTTAAGGTTTAATTTACAGAATCATGTATCCTAATGGAATACAATAATATTACCATTTCTTCACTAGTCTCATGGGCATTTTCTGAAGCAGCACTCATGGCATCTGGAGATGACCCATCACAATTTTCAACCACTGTGCCTCCTTCGTGGGCATTTTCTGATGGGCTTTGATAGTTTGTGGCTGTAATACCTTCCATATATACATCAGAAAAAACGCAAAGTTAGCACAGCATAACCTGAATCACTCCTACATTAAGAATAAAGTCAGTGTCTGTTACTGTATGCATACATTAACTCATTTTTTAATATGAGTTGAACGGCTTATTAAACAAATATTTATGATTGCACTGCCAAATCCACTCCTCTTACAGAGAGTGCAAAGTTCTAAATGCTAATTAAAAATAAAGCAGGATATAGTGACAAAACCAAAACAACACACTACATGCCTTGTTAAAAAAAACTGTGAAGGCATTTTTTAGTCTTCCAAATCAAATAATATAAATGTGATCCAGCTGGGAAAAAAAATTCCAAGTTATGCATCTAAAATACTGCACAGTGCCTTTAGAGCAGATATTTGTGGTTGTTTAGAGAAATAAGGTGTATATATTTTCATTAGAGCAATCACGATAGTGTTTCCTTGACAACTGGAAAGCATAGATACTTAACCTGTAGTTAAATATTGTTTAACAAGCTAAAAAGACATATAAAGGTTATTTAAAATGGAAAATTTATTTTATAGCATACTCCCACATAAGCACATGCAGGGATATTCCTACAATTCAAATATGTAACAGGCTTGCAAGTGAAGCAGTCTTCTCATTATTGCTCTAGACTGAAGACAAATCCCACAGAAAAAAATAGTCAGTCTTTATTCAAAGTAGAATTATCAGAAAAGAGGTAGCAATAAGGTCTTCATCCTCTATTTCCTGACATGAGAAAATTATTTCAGTATATGCACAGATGAGCAAAAATTGGACAAATATCTGCTATTAGACAGTCAATAGCTAGGAACTGCTCCTTGAGGGACAAGCTGCAAGGAGACTACCAAACCTATCTGCCTGGTAATTAGCATGGTGGGCATTAGTGAAAACTCATTTCTTTTTATCCACTTCTAAAATGAAGGCTTCTTTACCATTTCAAGTGTGACACTGATTCAGGCTACAACCTGTAAGTACTTGCAGTCAGAGCAGTTGCTATTAAGCATAGCAAGGGACAGGTTCCGCTTAATTCAGATTTGTAACACAGCACTTCAATGCTCTTTCTTTCCTCAAGAGAGGAAAATGAAGCAGTATTAAAATTAAATAGTGCTGCTTAAGTAGCACACGTTATTGCTTTCCCTTGAAATTAATATGGTGAATATATTTGGTATTACTGGTGAAGGTAATGGAAATAGTCTTGTAAAGTATCCAGGATTTGCTAGACTAGAATCCTTTCGAGCATGACTTAAATAACAAACAACATTTTCATGTATTGCTTCAAAATATTTTTTTAAACCTACTTACCTTTCTCCAGAAAGCTTTGACTATCACTTCCATCACTCTCTATCAAGTGATCCTCTAGCATCATACTATCAATAGAGATGGTATCCAGAGAGACTTGTGATGGACTTCTCTTCATGTTTTTGTAAGAAACGGAGAACGCAGGGAGGTTGGACGAGCAGCGTTCCTTAGGCTTAGCACTTTCAAAATATAAAGATATGAGGAAATTATTATTTCTAATTAAAGGAAATACACACAAGTTACTTTAAAAAATCCTCTAAATCAAGCAAGATATAAAAGAAAAAAATCTGATTATTCAATAATCCCTTGATAAGAAAAAGAGGTAAATTAGAAACAACATACATTAATCTAGGTATTTGTGTCAATGCGTCTCTCAATACGTATTTCCTAACATTTAAACTGAAAGTAAATAGTTTAAATCAATTAACTAACACTTCATTTTAGCTTTCACTGAATGCTGGATACTGCATAACTTCTTACATACTTCAAAAATTTTCATCTACTAGAACACAGAATCATAGAACAGCCTGAATTGAAGGATCATCGAATCCAACTCTTAAGATGTCCACTTCCTGACTGCTAAAAGTACTACAAGTCTGTGGCTTATGAGATTGCTAAATATTTTCAAAGAGTAGGAAAACTGATTTAGTATTAAATCTTCTATACCTTGATGAAGACTGGGATGCAAACATTTTAACTGAAGTCACTTTGTTGATTTCAAGCTCTTCAGATTCTAAGGCAGTTTCTGTTTCCAAGTCAGCGACTTGGTTAGGACAGCCTTCAGTTGTGCCTTCCTGTTCATTTAACTTATTTGAGAATATGTTTCTGTCATCCTCTTTATCAGTGAAAAATTCAGTAGAATCTTCTCTCTTATTTAGAATGGACACCGAATCCCTAGGATTCAAGCTACTTTTCTCACTTAGAGGTCCACAGACCTCCTCTGAATCACTTCTACTAAAAAGTCCACTGCTTCCTCCTTCGCTTGTATCTCCCAAACCTTTATCTGATGCATCATCGGAAAATGACATTCCTTTCTGAAGATCCGTATTACTGTCTGATTTAAACAAAAGAGGATCTATTAAAATTCCTTTATTAACTTCAGCATTCAGAGGCTTGCAGTCATTTACATAATCAAAATTAGTAATACCAGCTTCCACTATCTTACTACCAACTAATTTACTGTCTGAAGTAAGAGCTTCCCCATTTCCCACAGGGGAGAGGTCTGATGCCACGGGACTTCCTTCTTCCTCAACAGGAGACTTACAAGGGTTTCCCTGAGTCACTGGATGGAGCAGTAAGGCTACTTCTGCACTTTTCAGTAGGATCCCGATGCAGACATCTGTTTGCTTTGCAGGTTTTCCTGTCACTGCCTCTACATCATTCCTTAAGTTTTCCAGGAGCAGTACAAGAGATTCATGGAGAAACAGCAAAAAAAGATACTGGTAGTGATTGATCTGCACGCTTACATGTTTTTGAACATGGACAAGAACATGTACGTCTGCATCAGAAGAAGAGCTTTCAGAAAGCACTCCTGAAGTCTCAGACATTTGAATGCCATTAGTCAAGGGTTCTGTCTCACTGCTGTAATACTCCTTTAGAAGTTTCTTACGTTGCAATCTATTAGAGAGATCACTAGATTCACTTTTTGGAAAGTTCAAGGCTGTCTGATTATGTGACAAAAGGTCTTTCTGTGACTTTGCAAATCTTACTGGCTGGCAAATCCAAAGTGAAAGCGGGAATGAGTCCACAAAGTTTACTGGTCGGCCTTTCCCACTTTTCGTTCCTTCATAATCTATCCAAAACTGGGAAAAATGTACGGACCAAACATCAGTAGCTGCAGATGTCTTTAATGCATATTTATTCAATTCTGGGATGATATAACCTTTATAAACATCATGCATTTTCGTATCTTGTTCATGAGCATGTCTCTGGAAGATTGGATGCAAAAGATTAAAATTTCTTTGGGACTTAGGAAAAGTGGTGAAAGTTCTACTGAAAAATTCAGAGTCCTTGAAGTTCTGAAACAAAGCTTCTAGATCAGAGTGTCTGCAGTTTGGTGAGCATCTGGTATTCGTAGCAATCATCTCTGAACTTTGAATGGAAAGTGCACGAGGTTGATCCTTATGAATTTCAGGTTTGTTTTCAAATGGGATGATGATCTGTACAGGAGAAATACATTTTGTCTAGTTAAAAATACAAAGATTAAGAAAGTGTACAATTAAAGAAACAAAATAATAGCCATGACAGCTGATACAAAGGAATAGAATTATAGTTTTATGAGAAAACAAGTACAGTGACACAGAACAGCGATAAGTCAGGCTCACAGACTATGATTATGTTTTCTCTCATTTTTAAGAAGGATGTTGTGGCATCAATATTTGTACAAAAGCATAAGGGTCTCAGGCTTTTTTTATCTGAACGTTTTTAGTTCAGCTATATTAGGCTGAAATGGCTCATTTCTTCAACTCAAGCATCTTGGAAGAAAGTTTCTTCAAGTGTTTCAAAAATTTACAGCTTTGAAAAACAGAGAATTATAATTTGGAGTTCAATCTGGCTTGTCAGGGTTTTTCACCATATCAAGTACTACAGTATTTTATTTCTATACATTTGCTTGTATTAAGATACAAGCAAACAGTTAAATGTGCTAATGCAGCTAATATTCCTAACAATGCAGAATACAGATTAGGTATTTTTGACAATTATCTGATAATCATAATACATTTGTTTCATCAGGAAAATAATAATATACTTCAACTCCTAAAGAACAACAAAATAGTTCATCACACTGTATTTAACTTGCATATTTTTAGTGCACATTTTAAAGTAAACATATTTTATGCCAAATCCTATATCTTAAATTATTAACATGAACCTTGGCCACTCTAGTTTTGCTAATATCAGTGACACTGCCTTCTATCACAATATCTCCATGCTGAATCTGGAAAATAGGAGTAAAAAACTCATCCCTAAAGACACTTAAAGATGGGGGTAATGAAGCTTCTTGATGTAAATACAAGGACTCAGAAAAAAATAACAATAAAATATTACTATATGATATGTAAACATCAAGCACACTATTAAAACATTCATCATTTGTTAGAATAAAACTAATGCTCTTAATACATGGGTGACATAATTAATATGAATCAAGATTTGAGGGATTTAAGAATACTTTTCTCTTTAGTTTAGTAGGCTATTCACATATAATAATTCAATATCAATCTATATTTGCAGAATTCCAGTTGTTTGCTCTTAATAACTGTTTTTATTCAGTACAAACCATGTACTTGTAAAGTTCCATTAAGAATGTAGCAAGAGCTTAGAAAAATAACTATCTCTCCATATGCTGACTTTTTAGAACCCTTGAAACCTCTCCTGTGGGCACCACTGAAAATACTTGTTTTGTTCACCTCTGAACCTTAGAAACCATACAATGAAATGCCCAATGCAAACGGGATGGGGATGGGTGGGAAATTTATCTGCTCAATAATCCTCTTTTTACAAAGAAGGAGAAGACAAGGGAAACAAAAATTTGATGTTCTGCTGCATTAACAAGCACCACTCCTCTAGAATAAGCATACAGAGAACTCATGTACCTGAACTACACCAACAGCTGTTATGAAACAGAAAATGGTGAGAATGGGTTTTGGAGAAGGAAATAAACGTTCAGATGAACTGCTTTCTTTACTCTAGGTATTCACTAACAAGACAAAGAGTTTTGATATAATACAACCAGAGGAACAAGGGAGGGGCCTTGCATTAATATAGAGTACAAATATCAAATTTTCGCTAGTTATTTTTACTTTAGTGCTCAACTTCTTTTTAGTTCTGCTATGCCAAGTTCACTGACCACAGGGAAATAATTTATTAGTACTCACACTCAGGTCTTCAATACAAAGCCAAAATACCACTAGGACACAAAGGAAGGAGTACAGGAGACAAGATGTTTGTCTTCAAACCATCATATTCTGCAGAGTTTTTGAGACTAGCATTTCTTCATTCATTTAAGTATTTATTTCTTAAGTTGCTTTGCTAACAGCTTTTCAGAATAAGAGAAGAAATAGCCTTCCAAGGAATCACAAACCTTCTCCTCAATGACAGCATACCTTTAACATTAGTCCATCCACTCGAACATCAACATGTTCATCTGATTTTGAATTGTCATTTAACTTGTACATGGCCATGAACTGAATAAGACTCTGTTTCAAATCCAACACAAACTGATTTAACCAAAGAATACTTCTCTGATCCAGGGTGAACTGCAAAGCATTCAGCTGGCCATACAAATTTGGACATGGAACTAAAAGAGAAAAGAAAACAAAACTGTAAGAATCGGTAAAATGTTTACGGGTTAGATTTTGTTTGGGTTTTGAACGATTGCAAACTTTCACCAGTACTTTTCACCAGAGTATAAACTCTGAAAGAACAGAAACCTGCTTGTTTAGTCTCAAGGAAGAATAAATTGCTAGGGAATACCTGAAGTGATGCTTCTTTCTCTCACTCCAAGCATGTAACTGAATTTTTGAGTGTAAAAAATTAAGAATAGCATTAAGTTTGAGGAAAGGGGGAGAATATTCTCCTTACAGAGGAAGGGCAACACCATGGAAATTTGCTGTCCTCGAGTCCCATCCCCAAGAAATCCACTAACATTTCTGTATATAAAATGTATTCCTACAAATAACTCTAGCAGGTCTTTGTTGCATTTTAGATATTACTGCAGTAATTTGAGTTCTTTTATGTAGCCAGACAGTGAAATTGCAGAAACAATATGTGGATGTTGGAGCATTAATAATTCATGTGCCAGTAAAAATGCTGCAAGTGTTTTCAGACTGAAAAACCATGTTTATAAAAAACAGTATTAATAGGAGTTTGCCAGGAGCAAACATTGTGGAAATGGAGCAGTCCTGTGCTCTATCCATTTTAGAAAGCCATTACCTATTTTCAAGCTTTGAGCTTCACAAAGGTGAAAGTAACACACAAAATTTATGCTTCATTCCAAAAAAAAGTCTTACTAGGAAAGTCCTTTCCATCTGGGTAGTAATATTCAGTGAATTCAATATGAATAGCTGGCATTTCTGGTGGAAGATAAAGTGACTTTTTATTGCAAGAGATCAGAGCTTTAGGGGAAGAACGACACTGGTCTGCTGTCGAAACCTGTAAAAGATAAAAGATTATTTCATTAACACTTTACATTTATATGAATGGTTAAGCATTTGTAGTTACAAGGTACTGTCCCTAGGAAGGTAACATTCCACTGGTCTTAGGTGTAGATCCCCAAGTACAACACAACAGCAAGTGCTGACAGTAAGAAACACTTAACTGCCTTGTAGCAGAGATGATTTGCATGGAAGTTTCACCAAAAAACGGTTTTAAAGGTACCAGATCCCCTTTCTCCATACGAGGCAAGAGGCAGCAGGTCACTTTCAAAGGTGTTCAGCAGAAGCCTAGAATGATCTGATTTTTTTATTGCAACTACTACAGCTCCTGTTTAAACATTTATGCTCGGATGGAGTGTATTTCCATACAGTCTGGTCTAGATAAGGGATAGATAAGCTAGGTAAGTTTCTTACACACATTAGGAAGTTCTTGTACTGTCACAGGAACAAATTCCAGTACACAGGTCAACTCTCAAACCGTATGCTAAGCAAGGTGCTCAGCATGCACCTGGTAGAGATATGTATGCTTGGATATGCCCGAAGGTCAGCTTCACAGGAGAATCAAGACACTATGGAACAGTAATCTCCATTTCTGTTTCCTTACAATGTAAATTATGAAACAAGTAAGAAATCAACATTTGATATACATTTGACCTTAAATTTCGTTGAAAGTATCCTAGTTTTAAAAGTATGTTGCCAAAACAAAGCTCTTTCATTCAACAGTTAGTAGGTCAAACTGCTGGTTTGAAATTACCCAACGTATTAATATTGAATAGCTGATGATGTCTACTACAATGAGTTTCACTGGAAATAATGAATACATGACCTTTATAAGCCTGCTTCACTCTACATAGCTGTTTTCAAGAGGCAAACATCTCTGTATTAACACACAAAAATTCAAGTAAAGTGATCTATTTAGAAAAATAGCTTGTCAGAAATTGCATGGAAATAATGACAATCTAAAAACTGAAAATGTGTTTGTGTAGAGAGGAGACAAGAGCAGAAGGCAAATGAAAACATGAACAGTACAAAACAATAGTATAAAACCACTTTAGATCCAGATGAAGGCTCCTAGCAGCAATCTGCAATCTCCCACAGCACCAGAAGTGATGTGGCAGAAAAGTGTTGGAAACCGGAACAAGAGCAAGCAGAAATCACAATGACAAAGGACACACACTAAGTGTTTTTGTTAGGACCTGAAATTTTGATCACTACCATTCTGCCTAATGGAGATACACTCCTTCTCTATTCCACTTGCCTCAGAACAGTCAATCTGGACCACAACCAGCAACTAAAACTACTCATTCTAACAAAGTGGAGGGAGATGGAAATGGTTAAAGTGTCTGCTCAAAATATCACTGGAGAAGGAGTGGCCGGAAAAAAATTTTAAAACTTAAAAAAATCTTTTAACATATTTTAATGTACTTTGAAAAATATAACAATAAGAAAAGCATGATATAGAAAACCACATATTAAAATACTGGGCATATAAAATAGTGCAATGAAAATATTAAATTTAAATTCCAAATTCATAATTTGGGGAACAGTAGAACTTGTTGGATCCAGCACATAATTGCAATAGGATCACAATTTTAACAAAGCAGAAGCAGGTCCATAAAGCTCTAATCCAATAAGAAATGGAACGACTCATTAATTTCAATAGACTTCATAACTGTCCCTTAAAAACCACAGTTACGTAACAGTCAAGGGTGGAGTAGCCCCAGTTTTACTAACTTGAAAAAAATGTACCTGATATATATTGAAATCTGCAAGTCTAACCACAATAGGACTAGACATCAGTTTGCCCTTTGGTTGTTGGGAAGATACAGAGGAAGCCCTAGATGTTCCTTTCGGCATTTGTTCCTTGCCTGTAGGAAAGAATAGTGATGGAATCATTGAATAGAACAGTCTTTTTTTTCACAGTTTTAATATTTCATGGAAGTAGAGAATTAGTGATGTAAACAAAGTACCTGTTTGTAGGTTCTGAGGAGATACAGCAGGTGGTGATTTTGGAGGAGAATCTATGACCTGGTCCTTCACAGCCTGCTTAAGCAATTCAACATTGCTTTTGAATTCATTTAATAATTCTTTGGCCCATCCACTTCTGGTTTTAGTGGCATCACTATAATGCATCCAGTGATCACAGCTGTCTCCTGCAAATAACAGAAATGGGGAAAATATTAGCTCATTCGAAATTTTGCTTCTCAGGATAACAAGTTTCCACTCTTTCACAATTATTCTTCAAACGATAATTTCATTGCATGCTGTAATTATAGAACAACAGAAGTCATACCAGATGTTAAAACAGAAGTTATATATTCCATGAAACCAAGTCTCAGCACTTCACAAAATCACTCAGAATATAGCATTGCCAGCTCCCTTGTAACACCACTAACGCTGAAAACATCATTGAATATTTTCAGTTCAGAGAAGTCTTATGACACATTAAAGTCATATGTGAGAACATGCAAAAAAATGTTCAATTGAAAAAAAAAAAGTGAGAGCAAGTAACAGAATGATGTTCTCGTGCTCACTTTTTCCAAGCTTATCTTTCCTGCCAGAACTGTGTCCTAAGAAGTTCCTGGTCCCTTTCCAGAAATGTATTCTTTTTGTCTTGGTTCTCTAGCACCTTATAGCACACAAATAAGAAAGTAAGTTCAAGTAGTGCTGCAGCACACACAGCCTTAAAAACCAATCCCAGTGGAAATCCTTTTGTTCCAGTTTTCAATATCAACGTGTTTCCGTCGGGCAAGCATTCAAACCTCTGAAAGAAATCGTGATATCTTCAAATAGTTCCTGTAAGGACATTCTACTAATTTGTTCAGTAATAAGGATGCAATAACAACTTCTACCAACTGGTACATTACTCTTTAAATACTACCATGTGAAAACTTACTTTATTTGGGACTTAATGAGTTTTTGGATACTTATACTGGGGATGAGTAAATATGTTTGCTATTAAAATAGGAAAATGATTTTGGAAAAAAATGTGATTTCAAGTCTAAATGCAAATATTGCAGCATTGACAAAACTTTCAGGTAGGGGCCTATCACAAGAGATGACATTTTTCCCCATCCTTCTTCCTCACAGTTATCTTTGTCAGTTATTCACACCTTTATAGCTAAGGAAGAAGATAAAGGAACAGGGAAGACACCAGGAAGAGAACAAAAGGGCAAAGATACATTAGACTGAAGCCCATGACACTGGGATTCTCCAAAATAGGGCTAACATGGGGTTACCCCAAGCACATGCACACAAACTCTGAAGGACCTACAGGACTTTGTTAGCAACACCACAGGGAAAGCTCTAATAGCCCTTGCGGAAAGTCATTTTGGGCAGTTGGCTCTCTGAAGTACTTGCACACTAACACATGCAGCATTGTGAACATGTGGGAGCAGGGGCAGTCACACCCCTGTGTGGGGCAGGCTGTGATCTCATTAGGATCACAGGCACGTGGTGAGACAGCACAGATAACTGAAGTGCTGCATGGGATGAACATGGGCTTTTGGGAAGCACAGGAGGGCACAGAGGGAGAGACCAGTGGGAACAGATGGAGCTCAGCCTTGGGATGGATGATCAGCCAACTGAGTGTTTACAGGTTGGGAGTAGAGGACGGACCAACAGGGATGATGATGTGGATTTCTGTTCCAAACCATCTGATTAGGAAGATGATCAGGTCCTTTTTCTTGCCACATGCTTTGCAATGCATGCTGTTTCTTCTAAATTTTTTCAATTTCTACTAGAAACTATTTATGAGAAATGTTTTATTTGTAAGAAACACTTCTTTGGAAATTGCTAACATATTTTTAATACCATTTCTTAACAAAAGGCTGCACAATTGAACCTCTACACACTGAGATTCTCATTCAGCAAAACAAAATAAAAAGCACAACACTGATTGGAAATGGACAGAAAATGATAGACCTCTATATATGAAAAAAATCTAGCAGATTGATTCTTGCAAATAGCCAATAACTGAATTCTCAATATGCAATACTGCCTTCCTCTGCCAACACAAAATTCTCTTCATGTCAGAAATGTGTAAACACCATTTTGCTGACCAAACAAAATAGTGAAAAGCATTTGGCCTAAAACAGCTCATTCGCAGAAATTAAATTGGTTCCCAGGTTGTTGGTTTTGTTGTTTGTTTTTGTACATAGAAGGAAGTAAAAAGATGTGCATTTCAAATGGTTTGAGCACAATTATCCAAGCTGTACACACCAATTTTTTTAGCATTCAAGCGAGACTGTTACAGTCACAGGTAATTTATAAAATGCTCATTTTCATACCTGCTTTGTGAAATGGGTAATAGTCCACTGTTAAATAGCTGAAGGAAAGCTGCATGGCCCCTCCTGTAACACGTCTGTTCGGGTCTGTAAAACAAATAATGCTTGGCTCTGTGGACACTGCATTTAGCATGTTAGGTCTTGTGTTGCTGTAATCCTTTAAATACCTAACAGATACTACTTTCTTCCCTCTACTGTCTCTCCTTACAACCTCATTATCTTCCCTCAAAATCTTCATTCAGGTAGTCTTCACTGGTTTCTCAAGATCAACTTGTAGAATTCTGTACTCAGTTGCTACTTACAAATTACATACTGTTTTCAATGCTATTAAAAAGACACTGAAAACATATGACTGCAGTTTTTCTGAAACAAAACTTTTTACACTGAATATATTATTATGATCAGTTTTGAAGTCAACATTTACTTCCAAGAATACTATATAATTTTATTTGACAAATATTGCAGTGAAGGGGTCTTCTGAGAATCTTCTCACCTTTTCCACTGATGAATTTAAACTTCATGGCCAAAAATAAAGGACCAATAAAGAGATTTCACTAGGAGTGATAAATGCCAACTGTAGTGAATACACTGCATGTATGGAAATACATCTCTAGCCAGTGAACCTTATGCTTTGCTGCTCTGAAAGTGTCTTCCCTAATTAAGGAAATGCATTTGTTAAACCCTAAGTCTTTCATACTCCTCTTCAGCAGATCTTGTATGTTTCCATAAATTTTTCAGTAACTAGCCAGCTTCTTGGCTATACACCAATATGTCACTCTCCTATGCTCACTTCTAAAAGGCTTGAAAGAAGTGCCTTCATTTGTCTTCTTTCTTTTTTTCTGATTCTAAATGTGACTTCATGCAATAGGCTTTTGTTAAAAAGAAACAGTACAAGATTTACCCACAAAATTTTAAGGTCACAAGACACTTGTTCCATTCTTTCCATGTGCTGCAGACCATACCAAATTGTCTAAATTAGTAACACAAAGAGGACTGCTTTTTTATTAGTCTGTATTTATAAGAGTATTACAGAAGCAGATTGTATAGTGATCCCTTCAAGCTACAAAAATGTTGCCACTGCATTCTTTATAACCCAGTTAACTCATAAAAGAAAAAAACCCAGCAGTAACAGACTGACAGAATCAGTTCCTAGAAGACAGAAAAGGCACAGAAGCTACTAGCAATCTTAGTTTTTGCACATATTCTAAAATAATTACATTTAATAATGAAATGTTGTCCTGGCAGAGCCACCTAAATAATTTTACATGTGTCAACAGACAGTGGAGACAATTCCGACTGTTCCTCTAAACTAAAGTCTCTTGACTTTATTGCATTATTATTGCCTCACTATTGTAGTCCTCAATATGACTCCTAAAGATGATTATGATTCACAGACATGTTACTTTAAAAAAAAATTACCTTTTTCTTTAGAATGGATGTCATCACATATATGTAGGTCCAAATGGGAAATTACTAAGTGATACGAAGTTTCCTTAACATCAAAATCATGAAACAATTTTACTATTGCATCGTTTTGATCAGGTGCTGCTGTTGTCTGGTGCGCTTTCACCTGCTGGGAGCTGGGTGCAGGGGCAGAGCTCTGAAAAAATATTTAGTCACATCAAGTTATAATGTTTATTGTATCTTTCAAGCATAAGCATCCATTTACTTACACAAAACAGGCCTTTGAAACAAGGAAAAATCTGCACCACAAGCATTCCCCCTTGGATCATTACTGAGACTTAAGTGTACTGATTTAGAATAAGGCTAAGTTGAGCTAATGGATGCATGCACTGTACTGCAGTGCCAGTGCATCCCCCATTCTCTCTGTTCCCCACACTTCCTTACACCCCTGTCACTTGCAGCACTGGTATTTTTCTAACTTTTGTTGCAAGCTGTTCAGGGAACTAAACCAACAGTGGGCTCCTTTCTGCTAATTTAGCTCCTCAAGCTACATCACCATAGGGTCAAACATGAGTCAGGGCCAGTATCAGAGGACAGGTGAGATGCAAGTTCAGCATGTTGAAGGATCAGAACCTCCCTGCTCAAGAGTGGTTCGATTGCTGTGGCTGAACCCTCACACCACACTGGAAGGCATCAGGGCCAGCACAAGAACTGAACTCTCTGTTACAGTGCACTAGCTTTGCTATAAGAGATTCTCAACAACTGCCTGTACTCAGTAATAAATAATGTTTTACTTTACAGCACTTATTTTTTATCAGTGTACTTGTCCTGCTTCTTCACAGGCAAGAAGAGGTGCCTCCCCTCAGCACTCACAAAGCCCATATGGTCTAGCCTGCTCTGTGTGCTGAAGACCACCAATATTTACATGCAGCATCAACAGCACAGATATACCAGCAGAAATATGTGTGATGTAGAGGTTTTTTTCACTACATAGTCCAACGAGAGCTGCATGAAGGTAAGCTTTTAATAAAAGCTAATTTTTCAGTACCATGAGAACAAATTGGACAAGCACTTTAAATCATTATAGTAAGCATATCTACCCACACATTAAAGTTACCTTAATGTGTCTTAATTATTTAAATTCATAACCAGAAAATATCTAGAGAACAAATTTACTAAACAGTCAATAAAGAGTTAAGTAAATACAGAACTCTAAACACTCAGTACATGGATAAAGAAATAAAACTTCTTTTATTCTCTGCAATTAAAATTAATACACACAATCTTGCAAAATAAAGACTATTTTATATTACGATTCATTCCCAGTGTATTTTAAGACATACAGCTGAATGAAAATGATTAACTGAACATTCTCTAAAATAAATTAACACAACTAACCACACTGTGTTGTATTGTAGAACACCTGATAACAATACAGTGAGACAATCAATTCTCATACCTGGGTTGTTTCAGAAGCCAAACTTTTCCTCTGTTCTGCTGATTTCTCTATGGCTTCACTAAGAGATTTGGCATACTGCACCATGGCTTTCAATTGGGAATCAGTCAAAACCCACAGTAAATCATCCAGAATCAGAACCAGTTTGGATGCCACTACATTACAGTCTTTTAACTGTAAAGTAAAAATTTAAAAAAGTTGAAATAAGTATTTGTATTTCTTATACTAAATACATGGGGTAAAGCTGAAGGCAAAAAGCGATAACAAACATTTTTTATTTTAAATTTTATTCCTTTCATTAACTAAGAAGTACCTAAGACACAGTATACTTATGTCTCACTCTATGTATTTGGCATGCACCAGATATTAAACTGCTGCATTCCTCTAAATATAAGTAGTGTAAATATTACCTAAATCTTGAGAGATAAAACAACAAGCATTATCATAAACAAAGCTCTGCAGATCAAACCATTTTATTAATAGGACCTGTATAAGGTCTTCATTTTCAAAATCTGTCTGTAGTATTTCTTGTAAACTCTACAGTCTTACTAGTTACATGTTATTATAAATTTAGTTCAGGGAATTCTACATTCGATATGGCCTAAATTTAAAATCTTTACTATGGTGCATGCATGCATTAAGAGCATGAGTTACAAATTAAAAAATAAAATAAGATTTTAAACTTTTCAAGTTTACCCTTCTTTTAAGCGTGACCCTAATTTTTGATTGGTTAGTAATCAGTCGAACTGGAGCACTCATGATTTCATGCTTAGAACTCTGGATTGCATCAGCTTCTATTCTGATCATCTGCCAGTTGATTTCTTTAAAAGTCAAAACCTTGAAAGACACAAAAAAATAGAAAAACACCTTGATGCAATATGACAGTTTACTTGCACTTAACCCCGTGCATGTGTATGTATACATCTGTACATATGTACACACAAACTCACACGAGCCATGAGAACAGAACAAATGCAACTCACTTCTTATCCCACTTACAGGTGTCAGGAAGTAAAGCCCTCACTCACCCTGCTTGCTACTTTCAAAATATCACAGAAACATTAAGCTACTTCCAAGCAGGCTGAGGTAACAAGCAGTATTTAAAATACTCATAAGAAAATAAAGGTCACAACTATTGCATACTAGGCTGCTTTTGGGAGAGGAAAAAAATGGTTGTGTAGTTTCATTTCAAAATGTTAAATAAGAAAAGAGCAGGGAGGGAAGCAAAGCTACAGGATAGGAGAGGGGTTTTTTGTGTGTTTTATTTCAATTAAAAGAGAAAGTTAAACATTGAGCACACTGCATGCCATGTAGACTCCACAAGCTTTGAATCCATTACATGGATTTCTAGAAGACACAGCAAGCAAATGTTAGAATAATGATACAAGAGCATCAAGTACAGTTGGACACTGAAAATCAAATATGGAAAAATGAGCGACTGTCCAGCAGGAACATCATGGAGAACATCAAATGAACAGGACATCTGTAGGAAAAAACAGTAATTCTAGTTTACCTAAAACTCCTTCCTAACATGATTTGGATGATAGCATCAAGTTCCCTCAGTAAGTTCACAGACAACACTAAGCTGGGAGAGTGTCGATCTGCTGGAGGACAGGAAGATGCTGAAGAGGGATCTGGACAGTTTGGATTGATGGGTCAAGAGCAATTTTATAATGTTCAACAAGGCCAAGTGCCAGGTCCTGCACTTGGGTCACAACACCCACAGGCAGCACCATGGGCTGGGGGCAGAGTGACTGTTCAGTTCTGGGCCCCCACTTTAAGACAGATGTGGAGGTGGCTGGGGCATGTCCAGAGAAGGTGAAGGGTTTGGAGGACAAGTCTTATGAGGAGCATGTGAGGAAGATGGGCTTGTTTAACCTGGAGAAAAGGAGGCTCAGAAGCGACCTTGTTGCTCTCTACAACCGCCTGAAAGGAGACTGCAGCAAGATGGGGGTCAGTCTGCTCTCCCAGGCAGGAGACAAGACTAGCAACAGGATAAGAGGAAATGGCCTCAAGCTGCACTAGGGGAGGTTAAGATAGGGACATCAGGAAGAATTTTTTCCCTAAAAGGGTGGTTAAGCATTGGAATGAGCTGCCTAGGGAAGTGGTGGAGTCACCAACTATGGACAGTTTCAAGAAATGTCTGGACATGGCACTTGGTGCTATGGTTCAGTGGCATGGTGGTGTTTGGTCAGAAGTTGGACTCAGTGACCTTAGAGGTCTTTTCCAACCTTAATGATTCCATGATTTTATGATTACTCTCTGAAGAAGCAAAGATCAACCGTGAGTAAAGAGCAAGAAGGAAGAATTTCCTTGGTATGTGTCTTATTCTTCATCTGTCATTCTCCTCTTGTCAATTTGAAAACCTTACAGCATATGTCCTGAGAGCATAAGCACAGACTTAAGTAAAACATACCCAATGTGTCTGGAAAGGAGGCACACTCAATCAAGTGAGCAAGAGGGAAAGGTGCAGTGCAAAGCATACTGAAACATTATTTGCAGAAAAGCAGAGTACCTATCCTCCTCATACAGGAGATGCAATGTGATTGAAAGCTTCCAAAAGAATTCTAAGGAGATTCCTTAATACATTAAGAATGTAGCTACAGTGCAAAGCTAATGATTATGCCCTAAAAATATAGTTCAGCACATGTTATATTCAAAGTACAGCACTGGTGTTGGTTTTTCACCTTTTTGTGCAATTTACTGCTAACAAATCATTCACTGTGATTTCTAGAAATTTGTTTCTGGTATTCATTGCACTAAAAGGAACACTCCCCCAAGGAAAGCTCTGTTGTGTACAGGTCAACTGTTCAGAATCAAATTCTTCCTTAAAACCCACAAAATCAAAAAATCTGCCAATACTAAACTCTATCTAGTCAAACTTTATTTCTTCCCATTTAGACTTCATTAATATGGGAGCATTAGTATACAGATATGCTGCAGGAAAGGCAAACTGTCAGAAAAATAGTTTTAAAATTCTTACTTTTGTGCTATTTTTAACTGATATTCTCTTGGAGTTTCTTTCCCAACATAAAAATCAACTACCAGACTCCTTAACTCTGAGTAAGCTCTATTTGTTTCAGAATGACCCTCTCTCAATAGGCATGGGCAAAACTTAAGCACCTATTTATCCAAGGCCAGATGTATGATGCTAAAATAAGTCTCCTTGAATACAATATTTAGAATCAACCTTGCACTCAGTATACATTTTACTTTGGTTACCTGGGAGAAGGTAAATGAATGGTGTCCATCAAACTAGCACTCCATGCAAATTCTCCCAGGTAGTAGAAACATATACACTGCTATTTACTGCTATTACCTTTTTTTATATACATATTATTTAGCTATTCCAAGAAAAGTATTTAATTTTTGTACAAGAACTTAAATTCATTTGAAACTGCTTTAAAAAAAGAAAATCCTTATCAGGCAAACCCTCAAAAGCAAATAAATAATCAGTTAAAATTTTTAAAATACAACCTTTGTTATTATTATTATTATTACTACTACTACTACTAACAACCACAATAACAAAAACAGCACAACTTCTTATCCTTCCACATTTAATATACCATTCTTTGTTCTTTCAGTACTTTTCTGGCTCAGTTTGCATTTTAAAATAGTCACAAGCTTGGAGAACATAAGAGGGAAACAATACACCTGCTTGCCCTGGTCTTTGTTCTTGCCTAAGTATCCACGTTGGCCATTTGATCTGACTCACATCCACCATTTTTACATATTTGTGTTCCTAGAGGACAACTGAAATTACTGAGCACAGAAAGCCTCCATTCCCAGTAATGGCATGTTCTCTATGCTATAAAGAGTTGCAATTCAACTTCCTCCTTTACCAGAAAAACAAGTGAAAAAAGTTAGTAAAAGGTATTATTTACCTCTCCACGTTGAGCTTCTTGTATTCTGGTAAATCTAAGGTCAGCATGTTCCCAGTTTGCATTTACACTATATATTCTCAGCTGGGAAAGTTCAAATGAAGCATTAAAGGCTTTCGCTCCAATCCTTATTATAATGGAATTCACAGAAACTGAAATGCCTTCTACCACTTTTTCAGCAAAGCCATATTCACTAAAAAGTGAAATGCCAACATATTAAATATAAACTGAGTGAAAGGACACAAAATTAAACAGATGAAACAAATCATGAAACAGATGTTAAAATAAATGAAGTTACTAATGTATTCTACAGTTAGCAACTCTTGCTCAATATATTTGATGTAGTTTATAATAATATCCACTCTGTGATCCTAATCTCTACATAGTTAAAGAACATATATTTGACCAAGATCAATCTACACAAAGTATAACAGTTAATGCAACCCTTTCCTGTTAAATTATATGGATGTATGTATTATATGTTATTATACATACACATAAATAGCAGTCTACATCATTATGCAGAAATCTTACTCTTCTTTATGCATACGTAAGGAGTAATTCATGCTAAATTAATTATTTGACAATTCCAGTCTGGTTAGTATTTATCTCTATAAGTCAAATTATTTTGTCCACTAAAAATAGTAACTTTCATATATTCGAACATATTTGACATATTCATATTTGCTTTATTTTGTTCTATAAAGAAAAGCATCCTAAATGGTGGTTGCACTTCCACAGAAAATCAACATGCATTCCAGTATTAAAAAAGATTAAGCAGTTGCAAATAATTTTTAAATAAAGATCTTATACATTCTGAATTTTTTACATTAGTGAATGGAAAATTGAATATTAAATATTATTTTAACATCTAAAAATTTTTGTCCTTTTGTTTTCTTCGGTTTTTTCCTGCTTATTTTAAAAGAATAATTTGTGTGGTTTGTCATTCCTTTCCTTTTTACAACTTTCATTCTACACAAGATCTCTGGTTTTCAAGCTGTACCTTAGGAGACACAGAGGCCCATGGACTACTTCTACACATTGCATAGAGGTTAAAACAAGAAAAGCAATTGTATCATCAAATTTATTTCTCTGTATATAGGTCCCTGTGACCACTGAAAAATGTTTAGAGTCCATGTTAAAGGAAATGATTGGGGTTGTGGAGACATGAAAATCACTAATGTAATGTTGTATTATCCCACCAAATTTCTTGAGTTTTGGGCTACACAGTGAGCATGAAATCTCTCCGTAAGAATTGGCTGATACAATTAAGGAAACAGAACTTTAAAACACTGCACTAACAAAAAGCCCTTAAAACTCTTTAGAGAAAACAAATACAAAATAAAAATTTTTAAAACCCACATGAACATTATATATATTTTCCAAAAAGGATGAAGGCAAGATATCATTAATTAAAAAAAAAAACAAAAACTTAAACTCAGTAAATATCTTATATAGCATTTGCACACACCTGAAACATACCTTGCAAGCTCCATACCTAGTTCTCATGTTCTCTCCAGGCTTGGGTCTGGATAGTTCCATTACCACTACACTAGTTCACACACAAGCAATAAAACAAAATTTTGGAGGAGATGGAAATGGCAAGCTGTAACCCTATGTACTTCTGAAAATCTGCAGTTGATATGTTTTATATAATTCAAAACCTCTTGTGACCAATTCCATGTAAGCATCATCACACTGACCTCTGTCCTGATGCAGTTGCTATAGGAGAGGGTCCATTAGGGGCACGTGGCTCTTCACATGTGCTCATTTCCATTACAACTTTATCCAAGGACTTGAAAAACAAAACAAAACAAAAACATTGGAGACCTAAGAGGCAACAAAGTAAATAGACAACATATGAAGAACAAAAATCCAAACAAACACAGGTCACTTGGGAACATTTTCTGAAATATACATAAAACATTTTTTACCATGGCAACTTTTCCATAAACTTTTGTAACGCACTAGAACTACCTTTTTTAAACGTATAACATTTTTCTTCTTTTTTTTTTAAATTTTGTGAGTTCTAACAGACATCCCCAGTCAAATATTGTATTACGAAATGCTTGATCCCTGAATATTATTTATCCAACACATACACGTTCAAAAATTGCATTTCAAAACTCACATGCTTTAATATGTAGTTATCTGAGTTTTCTTTCTATATGGCTGTCCTTTCAATGAAATGCTTAATGTAAGCTGATTCAAAGCATAGCAGTTAAGATTATGTCCCTGTCTAATTCTAACTTTCTAACACTCCTGAATTCCTCCATTTATGCTCTTAAGGTCAGACAAACACCAAAAAACTGCTCTGTCCTCAATTTTACGTTTTTCATGATTCAACCTGCCCTAGCTACTATACTCTTATCATATTGTGTTACTCATGCCTCTTGTCATGATCTGCTTGCTCCACACTTTTCTGTGTTACTCTTATCCATGAAAACCTGACTACAACCAAAAAATTCATGAACTGCCTAGTCTGGATTTTTTTATACTTCACTGTATTTTGATGCTTACAAGGAAGCAATAGATGTTAACAGTAAATGTGGACATTTTAAAACTCTTTTTTCGGCTGTCTCAATGATTATCTTGCCTTGAAAAACAACGGAGGAAAAACTACCAAGAAAAACCCAATCCCTTAGTTTGAGGATGGTGGAGGGAAGCCAAGATTTCTCCTAGTTATCCTAACATTTTTGGATGTTTGACCACTTTTTTGAGAATTCTCTTTACTACATGATTAGTGCAAAGAACAGTAGGACAGGGATTCAAGGAGATTGCACAACATAAATAAGAGGTAACAAAGAATGCCTGCATGCAGATCTATATCTTGTCTCACTGGCAACTACTGTACTTGGATAGAGTAAAAACTGCTGTGTATCATCCTCAGGGCCCAAAATCACTCCTCAAAACTATCTTGTTTGCCATGTAAAACCAAAACTTGGTTGCTAGCAAAGACAACAATATGTGCTACTGTGCTAACAGACTGACTCTTACAAAGGGTAACTCAGCTCAATCAAAGGCCCTTTGGCTAGACAAGTGAGTTCTAGTTATCTACTAAGCGGTGCAAACAGAGGATGCTATTCCAACTTAATTAAAACTCTCAGTGGCAAAAATATCCCCCTCCTCCCCTGTCCCTGCCAAAATACTGGAAATTCAGTGATGTAATGAAGGGCTGAGGTCTGGCACTTGGACCACTGAATTCACTTTCCTTTAGAAATCCAAAAGGCTGTTGTACAAACTACCATTGAATATTGAACTTCTGTTACCAATTTAATGCACTTGTTCAAGGAAACCTTTATGTAAAAAAGGTTACCTTGAAAGTAATCTTAGCCTCAAAGATTGCTAATGTAAGTTCAATAGAAGCAAGGCAAACAGTGCCTTGCGACCGTAGGTCAAAGTGTGTCATGTTTAAGAATAGCACAGCTTAAACCGATTTCCTAATTTGGCAGTTGCATCTCACAGCCAGGAGGTTGAATCATCCCACCTTGGCATTACCAGACTTTAAGTTCTGGGTGTCAGGAAGAAGCAGTACAGACATTAGTACATTACAACTGGGTCACTAGCAAATGCATCAATTATTTAAAACAACATGTCTTTCCCAAGTCTGATTCAGAACGAGGGAATTACAAGCACATTCACTGCAAGAGCGGCAAACGTGACAGTTAAAGGAATATTCACTCTTAAGAAAATGCAATTAAGAAAGTTTATTCATCATCAAATAAAATACTTCTGGTGCTACCACAACTGTTAGTATATTTAAAAATAAGGAACAAAGGAAAACAAATGCAAGAATTAGCATTACTTCTAATTGTTGTTGAGTCCTATTTACACATTTTACCTCCTATTTATATCCAGGCTGAATCCTAGGCGGTTACAAAAAGCCTATAAATGTTATGTGTGTCAAACCTGCTATAACTGAGATCTCTGTACAGATGAAGAATTGAAAAGTCCCTAGAAAAGACAGCTCCAAAAGAGAGGCAGGAATTTGTAAAAGGGTTAGTTGGACAAATAACTACCCTTCAGGTAAACCCAAATTAACATGTAATGACTAAAAACTTGACAGAAATAAGCTAACAGTCAAACATTACAGTGATTACACCAAAGCCACAGATTAAGAAAACAAACCTACCATGGAAAACATTAAGCCATTTTGCCTTGATCTGCTGCTACCCAGAGGACACTTAGTAAAGGCCTGTTAATGTTTCAGTTATTTCTAGAATCACATCAAGAGAACTATATAAATATTTTATATAAATTCTGCTACACACAGTATATTTTGGAGTTTATTTCAGAACTCACCAAAGAGATGGGATGTGTTTTCAATTTTGTCCATGGTATCTGCAAGAGAAAACAGTATTCCACAGTAAATTAAATATTAAAAATACTGTAAAATAAATCACAAAGTATGTGTTTTAGGCATACAAATTGTATTTCTAACTTCTGAACTCAGCCTAATATTACTTTCAAAATATTAAGTTTATCTGAAAATACTATCTAGTAACTTTATGCACATGCTAGGTGTTAAAAACTCTGAACTTCAAAATCTACTTATCACTGAGCACAAAAACAGAGGAGCAAAGTAGAATCTGTCTCTGTAATGGTGAGCTGTCAAGTATCAGAAAAAGCATCCCTGCCTTACACATTCCTTCCTTTAAAAGGAAAGAAAATCTACATTTGCTTTGTTGACCTACCACTGATTGGATGCCTGTAACAAAACATCAAGTTCACTGCATTCAGAAAAATCAGGACAATCTCCTATAGGGGGAAACAAAAGCAAACAAAACCCACTAAAAACCCACAAACAAAACCCACCAAAAGACTGAGGAGGTGCCAATGTTTGACCACATTGTAACTTCAGTCAAGAACAGCAACAGTCAACATCCTTCATTTCTTAAGCCCACATAAGTATTATGTGGAACAGATGATATACATTGTTCCAATTCTTAGCCACACTGACCAAAAAGCAATATCTGCTAGATTTACTCTGCTTCCACATTTCCCACAGAGATCAGAATCCCTCAGAAAGGTATTTTTGGAAATAGGAACAGAACAAGAGGGAAAGCAATAAACGAAAGGGAGTGAAGAGAGAACACACACAAAAAAAGGAATAATAAATAATAATGATAGACTAATTACCATGGACAAATACAAACTTCCACCTCTACCTTATTTTCAAAACATGCAGGAATAAATTCTACTCAGACATAAAAAAAAATTAAAATAATCACTCTTATTTTCATCATTTCCAGCTGTATTTTATATCATGACATGAGAAACAAAAATTAGGAGGAAATGATTGCTGATAACATCTGTGTTATTCTTTAAAATTTTATCAAGTGCTTATCACAATTTCTATTAATACAAAGTTACATGAAAGTTTACAGAAACAGTAAGAAAGGAAGATTTTGTTAATTACCACTCCAACACAATAAAATACTCACCCTAATGGATGCTTTATTACAAAACACCTTGTTTATAGCCAGCCATGTTGGAAGATCCAGCATGTTCTGAAGTACCTCTTGATCCAGTTCTAAATTGGTCAGCTGACCTTCCCCCTTTAACGTGCTCAGGTTGATCTTGTCAGGTGAGAGATTTTTGGTGAACCTAAAAACAAACACATCTTAAGTAAATACATATAAAGCAATGAGAGCCATCCTACATATCAGTGACAATTTAACTTAAAGCAATGGTCTGGGGGTGAAGAAATCATCTTAGGTTCTTGATAAATTTCACCCTGGAAAGAAATGGTACAATGGAATTGATTTGTTCAATTTTCTTTATCTCATTAACTGAATTTATAAATACATTAACAAAAATATATGATATCTTTTAATTTTTGCATCACCTGGAATAACAAATGGTCCTTGACTCAAACTATTGAACAATTTATTTTAAGCTACATAAAGTAGAAAGAATTCAATCTATTTCACTCTTCTTTAATTTTTCAAAAGGAGAAAACAAAATCCCAAACCCCTACAACTTACTGTCATAAACAATACCTTTGTATATATTTAGTTAAATTCTTGAACTGAAAAAGTTTTATTTGCAACATTAATTATATTTCTAGAATTTAATGACAAATTAGAAACACATATACACAAGCATAGCAGCATGAGGTATATAAAATACTGGATGAAAACCTGAAAGCTCAATATGATATCCATGCCGTAAAAAGCGTAACTATTTAAAAGAGTACATATAAATATCTTTATATTTCAAATGCACTAGGATTTGCTGATATAATAAAACAATCGGTGTGATTGTGCCAAATGGTTCACATCCTTGTGAACCACATTAAAAGCCCATGGGTTCTCTACCTTAAAACCAAAAGCTGGAGCATTATATCTACCACAAACTAAGAACAGGCTATACTTAACCACACTTTCAATCTGCCATGAAAAATTGTTTCTGCTCATGCATTGAGTCTAGTTTTACAAGATTAGGTAGTAGAAACTACTGCTGTCGGCATTATGCTTTGTGACTTTTCCCACCAAAATCTCCTGGTGCTGCTATTCTCCAGGCAGAGAGCAAAGGGGTTCGTCTGTCCTCAATGATGGAACATCATCCTGAAGCAATGCCCCAGGCGGTGCAATTCCAACATTTCCTTTCCATTTGAGAGACCAACTTCTAACTGAACTACAAGGTCCTCATTAAATCTGATACTGGAGGAGATGGTGGAAGAAGATGAAGAAGGTTGGCAAGCTTTTCCTCTTAACAGTTTCCAAGTACAGCTTGAAACAGCAGGCATTTTCTGAGTCCAACTGCCTTCTCCATTCCTGGGATGGTTAGCTTTGAAAAAGCATTTACCTAGCCTGACAAACTGTATTTGCAAATAATACTAGACATGTTTCTTATGACAGAAGTGCTGCAGTTGTTACTGTGTTGCTTACAAGGCATAAATTATCCACAAGCAATGAGATTTTATCTGTGAATAATACAGTTTAATAATTTCAGTACTCAAAATATATTGAGAAGGCTATTTATAAACGTATTTTCCTTGGCAACTAATGTACTTCTAAATGCTCTGTTTAGAAACATTATGAGGGGAATAAAGGACTTGAATTATTTTATTTTCTGGTTACCCTTTTTTCTTCCTTTCAACAAGAAAGAATAAGAGAAGAGCTAAACAACCTGCCTCATTAAAACAACCTATCAGTAACTACAAAATATAAAACTTCCTATCTCAGAAACCATTGCAAAGCCTCATCTGACTCAGGTCATACAAAATTCCTAGAAGAAAAAAAGCAGCCATTGAGTGTTTTAAGTCACACGGTAGTACTTCACACTCTTGACTTTCTAGATAGGGGTCAACGTAAGAATTACAAAGGGGTGTTATTTTAAAGTCACATTTACACAGCAAACGCAAAAACATTCTGCCATTACACACATACACGTACAACAAGTCTCCTGAGACTTGTGCTCTGTGAAAGAAGTCCCCCTCAGACTCCCCTGTTGCTTGGCCACACCAAAAATGCCCCTCAGCTTGGAGACAGATCTAAGCATTATCTGGGTCACAACTGCAGACACATCACAGTGAAACACACAGGACCTACAGAAAGAGGTTTTCAAACTTCACAACAAGAAAGATACCAACATACCATAAGGAGGAGAATGGCAACAGCAAAGCCATTTTTGAGTTACTTTCAATATCCTTCAAACAAACAAAATGGAAGCCAGTCTCTCTCACCAGGGAGTAGAAGAACAGGGAAAAAATTCAAGAAGGACCATCACTTTTCTATATACTTTTTTTTAAAATTCTTCCAAGAGTGTTGCTTTGAATTTATTTCCTCTCCTGCAGCCAGTGAAAGGAAAAATGCTCTAAGTGCTGCTTCAGTCAGAAGAGACAGACATAAGAGGATTTCTACCTGTTAAGACTGTACCCTTCATGTCAAAAGTCACGGAAGGCAACTCTCAACAGGTGAGCTGTGAGCAGGCATTTCAGGCATAGGCATCTCTAATAGCAGGTCTCTTCATTCCACTTCCACAGCTGGATGCTGAGGAGGCTGTGATGTTTCCCCAAAACCCGTAGCAACTTCATAATACACAACAACCACATCTACTTTATCCATCTGCTTTGTCAGTGCCAATTTTCCACTGAGGATGCCAACACTTTACTTACCTGTGCCAATTCTCTGCTCCTTCTAAATTAAGCTGTTCCATAGAATATACTTTTTTCTGTCTGTTGGATAATTTCAGCACTTAAGAACCATTCCATACCACTGCATATAACAGGAAAATCTTTTAGTTTTATACATTGGCCCCTAAGTTAAAACAGTTCCAGAGAACTAGCCATGAGCTGGTATAATCATCACTGAAAAAATTAGTACCCAGATAAAATGTAATTTAATATTTTAATACTATTAATTATTTATTACTAAATCAAACATAAATATTATTCCAAATATTCTGGTGTTGGAGACTTCTTCTAATATTTATTGCTAGGCAAAATCTAAGGAGGTAGCATGGCTTTGGAGGTTGGCAAGTTATCTCTGTATCTAAAAAACTAGTTTGTCTCTTAGTACTGTAACCTAGAATGCTTAATTGCTTAAACTTTGAGAACTTATTAGGCTACCACATTTATCATACATTTTTATGCAAAGCAGAGAGATAATTCCCATAAGACCACATAATTTTGAATACAAAATAATTAGAAATCTTTGGTTGTGTCATGATGTTTCACGATTAGAAATCCTTGATAGGGCAAAACCATTTAAAATTTTTCTGTGAGCTTTAAAAATTTTCTGTGAGCTTTTCATGTAACTACTAAAAACTAACAATGAGTCCAAGTGCATGATACACACAGATTCTTCTCTTTGACCAGGCACATGCAAACAGCCCCCCTGCCAGCTTGCCATTTGTTTTTTATCCTGGTGTTCATTCCTAAGAATGAGTTAATTACTCCTTAAAAACTTGGTCAAACTGGGAGCAGAGGTCTCAACAACAGGGCCATTTCTCTGTACAACATCCCATGAACTTCTGACTGATGCTCCTTTTCTAGGGAACAGACCAATTGTTAATATCCACTACTCTGTACATGAAATAAATAAATAAAGCAGAACAGAGAAAAGTAAAAGACAAGGGCAAGATGAACAGAACTAAAAGTCATGGATGAGTTCACCAAAGTTTTCTGTTACATTGTTTTGCTGTGTCAGTAAGACATCACTGTTACTGAGGCAATACAGACTTGGTTTACTAATACCACAAGATATTCTTAGCAAAACTTGTCACAAATGGAATTTCAGTTTCACAAACTACACTTCCTTTTTCAAAACATATCTGAGGTTTGAATTACTGTGTGATAGTATGAATTTCAATACAGTCTTAATATTGAATTTTATAAGTAGAATAATGCTGTAAAATATTTTCATTTTAAATGTAAGAATCTAGAAATATTAATTTATCAATATCACAAGCAGCCTGACATAGCTCCTTTGTCATGCACACATGCACTAAATATTGCTATGGAGTTACAGACAGACGGTTCAACTTTAATTTACAAAGTACAGACTAAGAGTTTAGTGAAAAGTGTAAAAGACTGTACAGTAACAGTGCAGTATTAAGAACCAAAGAGGAGTAAGTTAAAATCAATGTATTTTGTCAGGACAACAACAGTTCTTTCCCTCTAAAATAACTCAAAACCTACATAAAAGACCCATTTATTTCCTTGCCTGAAATATTTATTTTCTAAAGGTTTGTTTGTAACACCACAGGTTTGGAGCTCTGAATGGAGCACTCCACCATGCCAGCAGAGAAGATGGCAAAGAAGTTGAAAACAGAAACAAAAAAAAACCAAGAACAGGTAGAGAAGATGGGAAAACACTTTTCTGAAGTCACAAACTTATGGTGTGTATAATGAAGGCCACAGACCATATGAGGCTTAGAGCAGCGCTCCCCAAAGGTTTGGAGCAAATACCAGATGCCTTGTCAAGTCTGACAACAGAAACTCCAACCTCTAGATTTAGTAGAGAAATAACAGGTCTGGATCACATTTGGACACAGATTCTCAGCTGTTTTGCACACCTCTTGAATATATAATTGCTTTCCCCAGCTCTACCATGTGCCTTTCCTGCTTTTGAAATAAAATTTCCTCAGTGATATGATTCTAAATGTATGCTCTAATCATGACAGACTATTAAATCATAATATATGCCACAAGTTCTGCTTATCTCCTTGTTACAAACTCAAACTGCTTAAACAACAGGCTCCAGAAAAGGGAAGCATGACCTACTAAGCACTAGCAACTGGATCAATAATAGAACAGCAGAAATGGAACACAAAGATAACTGGGAGTTTTGTTACTGTTTCACCTGGCTGAACCATGTTATTTGATCACTAAGGAACACGAAACAATTTCTGGAACAAGAAAAATGGTCTTTTTCAATCGAGTTTCTCAGGAAGATGTTTGCTTCCCATGACTCTAAGTAACAGAATGAAGGAGGTCTACTATCATTCAGCTCACTATACCACTTCGAATTTTAAGATTTCAAGAAGTGGAATAGAACTAACTCTCTGTCAAATCTGCCACAGAAGTAAAGTATTGGGATCAACAGTGTACACTGTTATCATTGAGTTCTTCTTACCCAGCATAACACCACAAACTATAGCTGATTTTCAATAACTGGCTTGATCTGGAAAATAAACCTAAATCCCACCCAGCTTTAAGTAAGACAAAAAAGTTACAACAAATAGCATGCTGCAGGCAACATAATGATTTCCTCTCCCGTATTTTCTTTGCTGTAGCCAAAAGAAATATCAGTGTCTCAGGGGAAAAAATCACATGTAAATTTGGAGTTCAGGAGCATTGCAGTACTTCTTCCTGTGGCACATCTTCGTTAAGTCCCAACTATCAAAATGATTAGTCTACTTAGATGGCAGCAAGTTCTATATAAGAAAAAGACTCCCTAAATTAAAATACAACCCTACATACCAGCAACATTAAGCACAATGACATTCAGAAGAGTTCTTGGTAGCATTCCCTTTCTGATCCAAGTATGACAGAACAGAAAAGGCGAGACCCACTACAGTCACACATGATTAAAGATCAAGCTGCCATTAAGTGAGTGACAGACTGACTAAAAACAGACTTTACAGATGCAACAAGTGATTGACCTGTATTGAAACAGGAACTAATGAAAATTTTGCAAGGACATGATAGGCCAGGGGAAAAAACCCACAAATTTAAAAGAACAAACTTCTGTAAAAGATGTTAACCTCAATCCTTCAAACCGAAGAAACAAGACTGGAATCAGGCGACTGATACCTTCTCTTGGTACTTCAAAAAATTTCAACCAAAAAGCACGTTTTAAGGTGAAATCTACTCTTCTGAAAGAAACTCCTTTAGAGGTCCCCTCTCCAAATCTACCCTAAACCAGCACAAAGCATCACAAAAAATGCTACAAAAATTAACATAACAGTAAAGGCTTAAGGTTAGTATTGGTCAGAAGACTGCAAGAGCAACAGTATTACATATCTCACTGCCCAAGGATATGTAGAAAGCCACAAGCACTGAATATATTTAGTAATGCCCCAGAAAAAATTGGTGAACTGTGGAGTACCAGAAACATTTAAGTGAATCCTGGCTGTCCTAGAGATGCTTTAATTTTAATGAAGTGTATTAAAATAGTATTTCACCTAGCAAGAAACCATTAGCTGTGCTTTATGTAAGCTTAGGAGTAAAAAACTTTTAGCTCTGCAGTCTGAGTTAAAACGTATAAAAGTTGTCAGGTAGCATACAAGTCACATTCATCCAGTCCACAGAAAACTTTCTTTCTGAGGAACCCAAGACAGCAGCAAATGGCTTTGCAGCAATAGCTGACTCATTGTTAATGCAAGATACTCAATATTTGAAAACATAATTCATGGAAATGACTGTGTTCTAAATAAAAGATAGATTTTTAGGAAATAAAGCGGGAAGATATGAGACAATAGATGAAAAATTACCTGAGATACATAAAGGTTAAAGTACTTCTATGTATAAAAAATGAATGGTAAGTAGTACTAAATATCACCACAAAATATGGAATGTCTTCATCTTGGACACTATTTCAATTTCTTAAAATACTAATTTTATAAATAAAAATTTGTAATTTTTATTATAAAAAAAATTAGTATTATTTCTTTAGCACCAAAAGTTAATTGGATGCTCATCTGCTTTAATATAGTAACAAAAACATACATGAAACTAAAAGGAACACTTTGAAAGCAAGTAAAAAGAAACGCTAATTGCAAAATATTTTAATGACCATTAAAAAAATCAGACTAGAATACAGTACCAAAATCAAAAGCTCTAAAGAATTAAAAAAAATTTAAAAATGAAGACATTTGTGGAAGAGTTTTTGGGGACAGGTAACACCTTTTATGTTTACAACACAGTAGGGTTGACTAGACACACTCTGATACATAAAACACTTAAGTTCTTTATTTATTAATATTAACAGTACATTAAGTTGAAAATAAACACTAGTAAGGATAAATTTTAGTATTTCTGGAAAAAAATTCCACCCACAACAATGGCACTCTCACATTCTGCATTAGAAGAGCATTGCCATAAGAGACTGTAAAATCTCACCACCACTGTGAGCCAGTGGGTGACCAATACACAACTCTAGAGTGGAGGCAACTTTGGTGGTGTAGAGGCTGTTCCTTCAGCTATCCTCCAGCCTGTATCCAGAAGTCATCTGTGTCAGCAATGTTGTGTCCTGCATGGATTTCCAAACACCATGCAGTTTTCTCCCAAGAAGTCCCTATCAGCAGGTGAACTGCAAGAGTTACCATTCCCTCATCCTGCAAGCTATGGGGAATCACGGGTGACTCCGAAATGACAATTCCAACTGCATCAGCTACACCTGACATCACATCTTTCATGTACACCCTTCACTACCTGTGACACCCAACTGGCACCTTCTTGCACCCTCCAACACCAATTTGTACACAAGAAAGGTATCACCCCTTTACCTATCGGTATTGCAGCCACTCCACACAAACGCCTACATGCTTCATCTAATCTCACCATGGACATTTGCAGAATTGTCAGGTGTGTATTTGGTGTCTGATTGAAAGACGGAGAACCTTCCATGGCCTGTTGGATGTCCAGCATGGAGAGGATCTGCATCATCTGCTGCAAAGCACTTTGTGAAGGCGCTCATCACCCAACCCTCTGGAGCAGGACAGGGCATTCCTTTGTTTACACACCCAGCCTGGACCTACTGCTCTCAGGCTGGCCATGAGTTACAGCACATTGGACAAGTTCAAAATACCACCTAGAACCCTACAGCTTCAGGTGGAACTTTTCAGGCTACTATGTAGGACCTCAAGCACCTAACACTCATGACACTTTTTGACCTATCATAGTCTAAAGACAGATCTTCCTTTCCAGGGAAATCATGAATTAGGACCTTGGCTCAACAAACAACCCGTATTTGTGTAACACATCCGGTGTAGTGTTCCACCACCCCCTTATCCATCCCATCGTAGGAACCCTTATTAATACATCTGCTCTGCTGACACTTTCCAAATAATTGCTTCCATTTCATCACAACACAGAAGGACTTCAGCATGGACTCCTACTCCAGGTGACTTCCTAAGACATCTTAGTACTCTCCTATTCGCTTCAAGAACCATTTCATACTTTCTCAAATACTGACATCCCCACCAAGTTTCTTGACAGCACATAATGCTTCCCCTAGTTAATTCTGTAATAACACACATAGAAAGTTATTTTCTTTCTATTTAGAAAAGCTGTATTGCTTGCTTTTTGGGTACAGGCAGAACTGAGACAGCTGCTGTCATCAATGGTTATTATCTAATTATGTGTCATGAAGCAGATCTGCGCAGACACAGCCAAGCACTGTGCATAAATGAGGAGCATGCACTGCATGAGTGATAATTATCTTGCAAGTAAAATATTGCTAAAGCAATTTATCTTTCATTTACGATAAACCCTCACACAGACCAATATTAGCTTTTCTATTCCATGAGTCTTTTCATATCAAGCAGAGAAATGGCCAATATGATCAAACCTGAAGAACTTTATTCAGACATGACAATCCTATACATGTCAGGCCTTAATGATATGCTGAGTACAAGGTAACATAAAATCCTGAATGTATCAAACCGTATGTGGCAATGTATATGCAACTTCCCCACTGCAAGCAGCAAAAAAACCACCTCAATTTGCTTATACTTGATAACTATTAAATTCCACTTAAAATACAACATTCTGTACCTAATGCAAAGAAAAGCCATTTGATAAAATAATTTTAGAAATTTAAAATCAAGAAATAATGATACAGCATAAAAGCATAACAACACCTGCTTTTTGGAAACTGCATCATTTATTTATATGACATTAGTAGATATCTTTTTTAATGCTAATCCGATTTCACAACAAAATAAGATCTTTTGATAAGACAGGAGCTATAAGAACTCTTTTAATTAAAAAAAAATAGTCATTTTCTTCTGTAAACTAGGTAAAGAACTGATCGATCCTTCAAACATATTAGTACATAGGTAATACACCATAAGTTATGAAAAAAAATTAAGTAGATGCAAATGATAAACAGTAAATGTCACATAGTCTAAAGATATTGGGAAACACCCAGATGACATTTAGAAAATACACATAAAGGTATGTTTATAAAGGGATTGCTGATTTAGTTCAGAAACCAGTTTTGCAAATTTAGGACTTATAAAAACCCCAAAGAAGCCAAAACACAGAGCTGCATAGCAAACAATTATTTTTTGCAGAATTTTAAGTAACAAAAAGAAACAGGAGTGAAAACCCAAGTAACATTTTAGAGAGCTCACTTCATCCCTAAATTTATATAAATACATACCACCTCTTACATTTACTCTACAAAGGTGGGAGAGGTGAAGTTACCTGAGGGCAAAGTATTCAGACATAAGGCCCCTATTCCTGGTGAAAGCAAGTGGTCAGTTGCCACGGCTTCTGAGAAGCTTCTGGTGCTCATTTTGGTGGCAAGGATATTCACAGCAAACCAATCTCCACCAGAGCCAGCTGGGATCGCTGCAGGGAACGGGACACAGGGGACACACAAGGGATCAAGTTCAAAGGGAAAAAGGAGTGATACAATAATGTAAGAGAGTTTTAGCTGAAGATAACTGCAGTTACAATAGTTTGTTACACATCATGACACTACAGAATTCAAAAGGAAACAGACCTGTGTAGAATGCTAGATTCCCATAAGACTATCCCTTGCTGTCTGGTGCTACAATACTGCAGTCCTGTTTAAACGAATAGCTTATGAAGAAAATTTTAATCATGCAGAAAAGATCTATATAATGTAGCCAAGTAGTTTCAGAGATACTCAGTAAGTACATTTGGAAAATGAGAAGGAAGATAGCCCAAAGATGCAGTACAAGAGGGTTTTATTTTACTTTTAAATGGGAGGCAACTTTTCAGTTTTGTTTTGCCTAGTCTGAGATTTCTCATCCCCACATTATTTGTTCCTACAGAGTGTCTCAACCTCAGCTATTCAAAATTCACACTAAAGAAACCTAACTCCAGACATGTAGGGGAATGGGACTTCTGGATTTGGTTTTGTGTTTGGGGTGGTGCTACAAAGACCTGCACACGTCTGACAGTCTGATTTTGCAGGGTATGAAATTTTAGTACAATAAGCTCCTAAAAAAAAAAAGTTCTCTGCTGTCTTCTCTTCAAAGAGATGCCTCAGCTTAAATATAATTAATTCCTATACTTTTACCCTTTTGGGTGCAATAAAAACCAAACATTTGGACAGCGACTTTAGTAGGCAATTTGTTGGGCTATCTGAACAGCATTTAAGAGATTTATCACTAAAGTGAATTACAGATACCTAGTTACAAATTATGATTTTTCTCAGGCCTCCAGACCCCCAGCAATGGATGAAACTACATGAAAACTGTTCCAGAAGCAGGCAATCATGTAACTTTCAGATTCTTGGGTAGTGGGATCCAAGTGTTGCTTCCTTGGGAGTCAGATAAGAGAAGCAGCCAGCATCTCTGAGGAAAGAAAAGCTCTGGTGTTCTCAAGCTCCATGGTAAAGATGCATGGCAGAGCTGCCATGAAATCTGTGCTGGGGACATTCTTCTTACAGCAAGGCTCGTACATCCACCTGGGGAAGGCTGGAAGAACCAAAAGGCACAGCCTAGCTGGAGCTCTTTCCTCTCCTGTTTTTTCTACTCAAAAAAGGAGACAATGAAGAGATCTGAACTGTGGATAGCACCAGCTCGACAAATGTGCACTCCTACAGGAATTACTGGATTGAAAAACCTGGGTTGTTGTGAAAGTGGCCAAACCCAAGATATACTTAATAATTACTTGTTAGCAATTATCCTCATGATTCCCAAAAAACCTGTGAAATAAATCACTTAATGTAAGCCTTTATAATTCCATTGATGTCTCATCAGAAATTATCTGATCTCATTCGTCCAATCTGCTTGTAGAAAAAAAGAAACAAAATAAGACACTTTAAAAAGCACCTCTCATTCTTGGAGTTATTTAGCACAGATTTTTATTCTGCTTTGATAGAAAAAAAAACCTCAAAACACTAAGGCTTGGGCAGGAGAAATAACAAATTTCAAAAAAAACTAACTGGGGACTAGTTTTGATTCTTACATACTCTATAATCACTTGACCTTAATAGACAATTTTATTCCTCACAGGCTTCATTTAAATATCCTTTTTTCCCAGGGAATACTTCATACTAACATGTCAAGCACTTGAACACAGCAATCTTCAAGATCATTTTCAATGTGAAACTTATTAGTAAAACTATTTGAGAATTCTTTAAAGAAAATGATCACATACAACTAAAATGCTGCTGATTAATTCCTCTTGATTGTGCAAATGTATTAGTTTTTATTATGCATGCACAAGACTCATCTGACTTCAACAAAGCTTCAGCAGAATTTTAATCGTACCAATACGTCTGTAGAATTAGCATTTAGATTTACAATACATCTGCAAAAATAATGTAAAACACACTGAAAACGAGAAGTCAGAGTCTGTGAGTTTACTTTATTCACCCAAATGCTACTGAAAACGTAAGAGATCTGAGATGTAACACAAAATTTAATATCAAATCTTAATAAATGTAATGATTAAGAATTTTACCAGAAAATACATTACTGCTTGTTTATCTCCAAAATACCTGTATAATTTCATAAAGCACCCCAGCAATTTCAGTTTGGATTTTGGAAGATGTTCTGTTACAGAATCTTAAAATGCAATATGATGTATGAAGCTACTAACAAAAACAGAAGAAAGTTTTTTTATTTCTGTTGAAAAAATCATTTATTTATTCCTTTATGCTCATCAGAACATTACCAACACATTCACACAGAAGAAATTGTTGGCATGAAGTCTTTATTTAAATACTAAAAGTATTGATTTTCAAACATATGGGAATTCAAGAAATACAGTATTGTAGTGAAACTTTAAATTGCTCTTTCTCCTCCTTCCTTTCTGCTGTCTCAAGTAATTTTGCTTTATTACCTGTTGTTTTTTAGGTTTATTCTTTCACTAGGTGCAGGGTTTAAGACAGACATAATGCTAACACTTTCTGTGATCATTCAGATTCAATACAGATTCATTCAGAACAACAGAGGTTGTTATGTCTACATTGTGTTTTGCAATTTTCTCACATACCACACAAGCCAATAGTCAGTCACGTAGAATACAGTCTGCAGTTAGTACAAGCAAAGAGAGAAGCGGAAAAGTACACACTTTGTGTTCTCTGGCTGGCTAAAGGAATTGGCTAACTTTCACAAAACTAAAGTGACACAGAAGTGGAATACACAAAACTGAAAATAAGCAAAAACCTACTTATTTTGCTACTAGCAGAATTTTCAAACTTCATCCAAACAGTTTTGGTCATCTACTTACAGGAAGGAAACAGCTCATTCTAGCCAAATAAAGGTGTTACACTGCTTTATTCTAAAAGGAGTCACCTCAGATCTCCTGAGAGGGCAACATTCCTCACCAATCAGGCATGTCTGACTGGCATAAAAGCAGGTCAATATGCAGGGCAAGTATTTCGGTAGGACATGTATCAGATATCATTGTTTATATCAGGACCAGCTGATTCCTGATATCCATACAATTAGTGTGCTATTCTTTGTACAACCATTCTTCCTATGAGATGAAAACAATTATCACAAAACTCACTGCAATTTTCTTCTCTTGAAATCTTACTATGTTCACATCCATTGATTCAGACGAGCAAAAGCAAAGGTCTAAGTTCACGTAGAACATTAACTAATAACACAACCGAAAACAATTTCTGTCATATCAAACACTTTAAAACCTCTTACTGTTTTCTTTGTGAAAATATTGAGTAAAATGCAAACTGTAACTTTTTAAGTTGAACTATGTGTTATCATTGATAATCTTAAGAGTTAATATCAATTGAGGTGAAGACTGTCATATTCAGTGTGGGTACTTAAGAGAGAGGCAAAGTTTATAAGCTTGCCTAAGATATGCTTCTTACACATATCTTGATAAACAAAACTGTTTTTCACAGAAAGGCATGGATAAAGCAGATACACAGAAGCCTCAGACCGCTCATCAGCTAGAAAGAGAACTTCAATGATACTAAAAGCCAAAACTAAAAAAACAGCTGAAAACATCATTATACAAGTCTGTGTTAGTAATACCCCATCGCTGTCTGTACCTCCCATCCAAACAACCCAAGACTGAAACCCCTGCCATGGAGATGATCCCCCTGCAGCCACAGACAGTGTTACAGTAACACCACAGTGAACTTGCACAGGGCAATCTAGACTCCTGTTGGAAATCTTTAACATCATTGTTTCATACACTTGTCCACAAAATCTGAGAGAAAAGAAGGAATGCTGAAGGGTATCTGCTATCATCATAGCAGAGCAGTGAACAGAAAATCTTCTAATAAAAGGTGCTGTTCAACAAGAAATCTCACCCACTGAAAATATGTAACAGCACAAATTCCAGTTCACTGGCAAAGACCTTTACAGTAAGAGAGTGATCCCAATAGTACAGAGAAGACTTCTCCTAGGGATGGTGTGTCTTTCCCACCTTTGTAAAGGATGCTGCCATTATCCAGACACTTGTTTCATTTTAGGGCACATACAAAATAAAGACACTCAGTCATCTGCATTCAGCAAAACCACACCTAACACAACATGGAGCTGACAAAAATTCAAGCCTCCAAATGACAAACTCATCTCTTCAGTATGGTCGATATATTTAGTTTCACATCCTACACCAAGCACCACATAATGTGAAGTACAACAAAAACACACGTGTTTTGTTCCTACCCCTTCCCCCTTCTCATTTTCTACCACAGCCTTGGAAAGGAACAATGCATGTTGAAGACAGGGGACATTTTTTAAAATTTTAGAAGACTGAAAAAGCAAAAAACTTATCACCACATCCTGACACAAGATATAGATTTGTTACAAGCTGAATAAAATAAGCTTTATTACCTTCACTGCTCTGAAACTGTAATACAGAAATAAGGAAAACCCTTTACAAAGGTAAAAAGTAATTTAGATACCGAAACTGTTTCAAAATGCAGTTTGGGTCATCTTCTTCTTCTCAGACCTTAAAGACTCATTCCTATGTAAAATTTTTCCATTCTAACACATGTAGAATGGCAAGGTTCCTTTACACCAGTGTCCATTATCAGTTCATCTAATAAAAGCACTGTGAACTGCTAAATGAAAACTACACTGCTGAACGACACAATGCTTTTAAATTTGCAAATACAGTAGCTAGATAGAAAAAGAGCTGAAAATTGCTATCACATGATTAACAGATATTGCAGCAATCTTCACAGCAAACATTGCGAAATCAATGATGATTGGGGGAGCTGGACAAGATGACTGCTAAAGATCCCTTCCAACCTCAGCTGTTCTGTGGTTTGTGGCAAAAAAATCAAAGTACTAAAGGGAAATAAAATAATCAAAAATGAAAATAAATCGAGATAAGAGGGTAATTCTTTCCACTATTACTTTATTATATATGGATTCTTCCAATAAATTTTAATCCTGCCACTAATATCTGCTTTGTTGAAGATGACAAGCAGGCAAGAGTTCCAAGAAATGATGAAAACTGCAGAACAGGAACTAATACAGTAAGAGCAAAAAGTGAAAGTGTCCTTTGGCACTCTACTACAGGAAACTCCTTATGTATTTGGCTCCTTAATCCCATTCTTACAAAACTTATTAAAGAAAATCCTGAAATAATGCTGTTACAATTTTTGTTGAAAAATCAAAGTCCTGAAACTTAAGAAGCTCATGTCTCTTGAATTCTGTTTTCCTGAATAAGCAACTTCTGCAACCACTGCAACACCTGTTCAGCAGGAAGTAATGATATTATCTGAACATGTAATGAAGAACACCCATAACAAGGGGTTTAATAATACTGTCTGTATTTTAGGTAGCAAACACACTCTTTGAATAGTATGGATTATGAGCATCAAGTTCAACTTGCAAGCCTCAGATCACTGAATATAACCCATAAGCTTTCCAGAAGTGATAAAATGTGTCATAATCATTTGATATAGACTTGCTGAGTAGGCAGTCTCACAACACGCAAGACAGCAATCACAAATTTACCAGTATGACAATGTACTTAGTTCTAAGCTATTCAGCTGTTCATTTGAAAAACTAGACAAAAACCGACTTATCTTACTCACGCCTAGTTCCCAGACACATTTTAGAGTTTAACCTGTAGCACAGAGACTAGAGTTCATTTCTCTTTTCACACAGCTTGCTGTATACCACTACAGGAAACAAGCTGCTAAATCCAGCTATTCCAAGCACACTGCTGATTAGAAAACTGACTCAAGGCTGATGACATCTTCTTGTTGCATTTCCATTCACACGGTGCTCTGTCATCTTCATGTGAAGAAAAGATTTCTTTATCAGCATTCCCTGCTACCTAACTCATGAGCAGGGTGGAGAAGAACAATTATTCTACTACTGCTTTATACATCAGATTTAGCAGATAGGTATCAAAGGATTTGGAATGAGAATTGTTTTCTCTGTGCATTAACAACAGATTACTCAAGTGACAATCTGTCACTTCATTTTGTTTGATTTTCTCTATCAACACTTTTCAGAAATACCACCCAGAAGTGGAATAAAACGTTTTGGAAAAATCTAACTAAAAAATCGAAGTATTTCAGGTTATATTTTTTAAGATATAAAAGTAAGCTCTGAAGAATTAGCAACACTGTGGTATTATGGCAGATCAAGTATCTAACAGGTTTTTGCCTCTCTTTAGAAAATGGGAGAAATGTGATGTGGCTTTTTAAAACTGTATGAATCAGATTGTGTACCTTCTGCGATTTCTCCATCTTTCAAGCACACGACATTGACAGTTAAGAAATTTACATTTGTTTGTTTGTTTTGTTTTACGCCGCGAGGCACCTTAGACATGATTTCAGTCACCCAGAAAACCACGAACTTATCTTCATCCCTCTGCGTGCCTCTTTTTGTTGCCCGGCCTCACCTGTGTCTCGAGAGCTCAGGATTCGCGACCTGAGCTGCAAGGACACAGGCCGAGCTGCCC